>CACRXK020001658.1:0-51345 GCA_902702795.2 Paramuricea clavata
ATCGTCTGCCGTAAGATCTACTTTCTGTTTAGTTTGAGAATTAGGCTGGGGCACGTCTGCCGTAAAATCAATATTACTTACAGACGGACTAACATATTTGTGGTTATCGTTAGGTAGATTGTTATCGATATTTCGAGGTGAACTCAAACTGTTTTTATTCAAATTAATAGATTGCTTGCGGTTACGCGTTGATGGTTCTTTTGTAATATTAGATAGGTTAATCGCTCCACTGCTTTTGTTCCGATACTCTTGGGACATGAAATGCACTAATTTTTCAAGGTTTAATAACCTTGACCTAAAGGATAGATTTTCTTCGCTAAGTCGGGAAATAATTTCGTCTTGATTATGTACAACGGCTTCCATATCTACTAGTTTTACTCTTAGCGAGATAATATCCGACTCATGCTCGTTTTCAGATATTGCGGCAAGCATTCGTGATTCTAAAATCGTCATATCTAGTTTAATACCCTCCATATCGGCGTTAAGATGAGCACAATTACAGTCAGAAAGCTCGGGTTCATTCGTGCAATACTTATCTGTAGCAGCGTGTTCGGTGTCTTTATTGTTTAATTGACCAGTAACTAGTGCTAGATGAATCAGTTTTTCGTTGATACTCTCCTTTAACTTCCCATTTAGAGTTATTGAACGAGTACTCGGACGCCATCTAAGATCTAAATCTACAGATTTGTATTGCTTCACGTCTCCACCTGGGCAACCCCATTCGCCATCAGTTGTCGGTAAAAATTCTTCGACAAATTTCTTTAATTTTTCGAAGGAATCCTTCCAGATTAACTTTCCTTTATTGTTTATCGAAATGCCGTGTATTAGGCTATTTCCTTTGCACTTATTTGAGTCCATAACGATTATCGCACATCAAATATAATACAAATTTAAAAGCACAGCTGTTGAGACATGTTTACAGTCCGGTGTCCGGATGGTCGTTATATAGAGCATTGCTACCTGCAGACCTTCGGCCATATTAGTCCTTCAGAAACGAGATTTCTTTGACAATGGTGTACTATTGAAGTCTCATCAAGTAATGATCCCGCCATCAATGAGACAAGAGATGGTAAACAAGATTCACAAAGCTCATCATGGTGCAAACAGCAGTATAAGGAGAGCCCGAGAAGCACTATTCTGGCCAGGTACGTCAGCGGCAATACGCCAAACCTGCTCATCATGTGGTCAATGTGCACAGTATAAATCAGAACGACCAACCGAACCGGTTAAAGAGACTTCCATTGGAGCGAATAAGTGTTGGTCTATTTCGATTGGATCATTTGGATGGTAAAACGTACTTGGTAATTGCTGATTATTACAGTTATTAATTTCATTGAAATTAATTGGCTAAAGAATACGTCAGCAACGGCAGTTATCAACGCTATGAAAAAAACTTTGCCAAAGCAGAAATTCCTTGCGTATGAGTCATTGCGAATGGTCAACAATTCAGTAGTCATAAGTACAGCCAATTCGCCAGTGAATATGGATTCAAACCAACACGTCATTACAAAGGCAAAGAAATCGCAGAATCTGCGGTAAAGGTGGCGAAAAATAGTCTGAAGAAAGCACGGCATGAAGATCCCTACTTGGCATTACTGGCATACAGGAACACTCCACAACAGGGCCACAAGTTCTAACCTGCTCAGAGGCTCATGAATCGGAAACTACGAGATATCTCCGTGTCCGTACCTCAACAACTTAAACCACATCCTGTTTTCAGCACTGAAGTTGTGAATGATATAATTTCGCGTAGAGTCCGGTCCAAACAACAGTATCACATAAACCTCTGAACACGTTTTCGCAAAATGATCAAGTCTTCGTGAAACCAAATCCGAAAAATAAGCACAAGCTATGGATATATGGAGAAGTCTTAAAAAATCGCGGTCACGGATCGTGTGCAGTGAATACGGCTGTTGGACTAATTCAACGAAACCATAAACAACTCCGAAAAGCTGAAGTCACACCGCAGGCCCTCAAGAAAACGAAGCAGGAAGAATTGAAATAATACCCCTCCCAAACCTTACCATCACCAACTCCATTATCTATGGAATCAACCGAGGACCAAATAACGGCGCGATCATCTCCAACGGTGGAAACACACAGTAAACACAGCCAGCACGTTTACGTCGTTCTACAAGAATTCGTAAATCGCCAGTAAGAATTAAAGATATATACGGTGACATTTAATCCTTAAGAAACATGAATCTGAACTTAGTACTTTCAGGTTTTCTTGGAACATTCTTCTTTATAAGAACATTTATTTGAACTTTATATTATTTTTTTAGGTTTTTTTGTTTTGTTTTAAAAAAAATATGCAAAAAAAAAATTATAAGGAGTAAGGTGTTGATAAGTTACATTTAACAAATATAAAACATTTTCCGTGTTGATATATATAGGTTATCATATAAGGGATGAGGTGATATCAGTTTTATCGCTCGAGGGATGATATCACAATTGTCACGAGCGAGCGCAGCGAGCGAGGGACAATTGTGATATCGTCCCGAGAGCGATAAAACTGATATCATCGAATCCCGAGTACGATAACCTATTTATTATATACTTGTACCTTTATCAGGGTTTGACACCCAAAAATAAACGGTTTTGAAAAAAAAGGATCATTTTAGAATTAAAAAAATTCATCATTTACTGAACAAATACGATTTTAGAAAATAAATAGACCATTCATATAAATAATATACAATTTAAGTCTTTCGTTTTGTATTATCGTTCTTGTTTCCTTCGATAAAACTGTCGACATCAACCAACACGAACCTCGAGTTGGCCATCTTTGTTTTGACAAGGCGCGAAATTTAGCGGGACAAAAAACGATATTATCGTTCTTGTTTCCTTCGATAAAACTGTCGACATCAACCAACACGAACCTCGAGTTGGCCATCTTTGTTTTGACAAGGCGCGAAATTTCGCGGGACAAAAAACGATATCCGGGACAAAAAACGATATCCGGGACAAAAAACGATATCCGGGATATCGTTTTTATGTCCCGCTGCTTCCTACCTGATAAAGGTACAAGTATGTGATAAACAGTCATATCAACACGAGTGGAAATTGGGAAAACGAGAAATTGTGTGGAAACACGACGCCCGAAGGGCGGAGTGTTTTCATACAATTTCGAGTTTTCCCAACTTCCACGAGTGTTGATATAACTATATATCAATACGGAAAAAATGTTTTATATTTGTTTTATAATGTAGCACAAAGAAACATAAAGAAAGAAATTTTCCGACGTTTCCGTGTTGACATTGAGTTATATCAACACGGCTCTTAGCCAATCAGCGTTCAGAATTTACAAATGCTATGTTATAATAACATTTATGTTAATCATGAATGTAGCCTAAATAGCATAAATACCGAAGGTTCATGTTATGTACGATTGTTTTAAGTTCTATATGATAATAAAACAACATTACAGCTAGAAAATATTAATTTTTGCGCTATTTGTTTCGATTTTGTGCTTACATTTAAGCACTCAGACACGTATTTGTACCGCTTAATGTGTATTTTAACCAATCAGAAACGGATTTTAACCAATCAGAATCGAGTAAATTGACGAAAATGATATTAGTAGAAATACACAGGAAGCTACAACAGATTCAAATTATATACCATTATGAGAAAATTATGGAATAAAGTGAGAATTTAAAGTTAACCTGGGAAAAGGTTAATTGGTACTATTGGAAGTAATGTACAATTCATGTCTTTTGATCAGGCTATCATTGGCTATCATTGCTTCGAGAAGTGGGACAGAGGGATCAAACTTTTATATATGAGACACTGTGAATGTTACTACTAAAATGTCTGGCAACATGCTGGTTAGCATCGTTACCAATGACTGCACGCTGCACTCACCAAACCTCGCTGATTTGGAGATTAGGGCAAAATTGACTTTGGCAAGAGCATTATTCGTATACTTGTTCGGGACAATGTATCTATATTTGAAAATGGAGTCACATTTTATAATATTTCGACTCACCACGCGTGTTCAGTAATTTACGTCACAAAATTATCTTACCAAGTTTGACAATCTCCGATCTAATTTTAGTTCAGTTAGAAATTTTCCCCGAATAATATTTAACATTATTCAGCGCCTGGTTTTGATTATCGTTGTTTACTGTATCAGGGAGACGACCTTACAGTTCTTCAAAGTGAAGGGGGATATTGGTGGCTTGCAAAAGACAAAGATGGGTAAGCATTGAAATTACTTTCTCTCATCATCGCCATTTGTATTAAGTTTAACTTCTTGTTCTGCGTGCATTTTACAAACTAATGTATTTTTATTAATATGTGTAATTGGCCTAACTGTACCGTACATGTGCTTTAAACGACCAGTTTGCAGCGACATCCGACATACTCAAAATTTCAGGTTTAAAAATAGTTCAGTTTATTAAATGGACAGTAGTTTTTTACTGGAAATTAAAACATTCGTAGAACTCATACGTTAATACATCCGGGACCAGATGCGCGTATTTTCCGTATTTCGCCCCTGCCAGTGACATACGAAGTTCGTAAATTTCCCGCCATTTTCATTGTTGTTGTTTTAAAAATACAAACGGTCTTTGGTTTGTATATAAAACGAAATTAACTTTGGAAATAAAACAGATAAATAAAATTTATTTTAGTTTTATGTTTGCACTATAGACTAATTTTAAAAAATCTCGCTTTTATACTGGTCTTTGGCATGCTTATTTAAATATGTCGTCATTGTGTGCATCTTTTTCACTCTGAATGAGTCCATATAATAACAGAACATTAAACGGTTGCGAGAAGATATGGATTTATGTTCTCGTGTCAAAAACAATATCTCACTCGTGAGATATTGTTTTTGCCTCCCGAACATAAAATCCATATCTCATCGCAACCGTCTAATATCTTCTATTTATGCACAGCTTAAACAGGAAGCAAAACAGAAAAGGTTTTGTGATTGGCTTGATTAAACAAAAGTGATCGGTGTTTGTGACTGGTTCTTTAGAAAATTAATTCTTTAGTTTCATTGTGTTTCATTTTTTAGTCGACTAATCATGAAAGATGTTCATGTAGGTTGGTAACCGGTCCCACGAACGTGATTTGGTGGTTTAAAAACGATCGTATATTGCATTGTTTATAGAACAATTATCTCAAAGCCCAAACAGCGTTCAATACGAAGTTTAAAAAGTATACCTTCTACTTTTATAGGAGGACAGGTTATATTCCAGCAAATGGTGTGCGTCATAAAGGTGTCCTAGGAACCGAAGTGTAAGTTCCTAGCTTTAATATTTTTATTTTTTACATAATACGGTACATAAATGTGAATGTACTATGCGTGCGTTACCCTTTGTATTTTCAGTTGGTTTGTTGGTGATATCATGAGACATGTCGCTGAAGAGATGTTACTAAAAGAGGTAATTGCCTGCCTTTTTTCAAGCACTATATCAAACTCATGACCACACTAAAACCAGGGCCGTAACAATCGGAAGCGTGTAGGGGAATGTTAATTTTAGTTATCGTTAACTATACTGCAGTTAAATCCTTAACTGGAATCAGTTAACTACATGACTTAACTGCTTTGCACAAAACGTAATTAGTTGGATAGTTTTAACTATAATCACGTAGTTGATTGCTCGTAGGCTTCTCGCAGCCTGCTTCTCGGTTTGGTTAGCAAACCAACTATATCCGCCAAACGTATTCGAAGTACTTGTCATGGTTATACGATCGCTTTATCATTCTTGATATTTTTAAATTGAAAAAAGATCCCAAAAAAATATTTTAATAACAAAATTATCAATTTGCCAAATATATAGGTTAGAAAGTGTATGTAATGTTATTCTACACAATATAAGCTTAAATTTAATGTTAAATTCAGCCATAAATGTTCGCAAAAGGTTTTAAAATATTCGTAATAGTAAACAGCCTTTTATCGATAAACTTTGTGAGTCTAAAATAAAATGATTTCAAATTATGCAAATGTCGCATGAAAATGACCTGGCTCTCCTCTTTTTCCTATTTTGAAAATTATAACAAAAACAATTCTATTTTACCAAAATACATTGGATACACTGTCTTGTTCACTACGTAACTTCAGTTTTTAAAGCAAACAATACATCAATATTTGAAACAAGCTTGTTTTAGGTTCTACGATTTTCTGGAATCTATATTGCCCCTAATCTTTTGGTATGTAGCATTAACAAATAAACTGTTTAAGTACTCGTCTCACTAGCGATGTTTCGTGATTCAAAATAATGTTTTATTTCTTGTGGCAAAACTGGTCATCCCAAATATTGTAAATACTGATACAGATTATACCAAAACATAAAAATAATCCATGCTTTATAATCAACGTTTTTATACAAGGTAAATACTCTAACAAACAAACCATCGCATTAGAGGACAACTAGTTTAAGAGACAATGTCCACTAAAACCGAGCAAAATCGAGAATACGTGGCACATGAGGAAAAATAAAAAATCTTCTTATTTTTTCCAGTGATACTCTAATGTGTACTCAGAAACGTGGTGGGGTTTGTTTTCTGAAATATTATTTTAAACGCCGAAAATTATCAAAACCTCACACATATCCGAGATTCGCGAAATTAGCAAAAAAAATTGTGAGCTACGGCCTCTCGAAAATTTCGTTTTTCTCAATTGGCGTGTGATGAAACCTCACCTTTGTGTTTATAAGATGTTTATAAAGACCGTGGGTCCAATTTGCAATTTTTGAAATGATTTTTCAATGTCAAGACAAGCGTGTAAAAATCGTCTTTTTTTGCGATCCAAAAAATCTAAATTGTTACACTTTTTGAAAATTAGTTTTCCGTATCCGGGAAAACTCCAATTTCCTTGAAATTTACGGAATTTAAAGACAAACTGTTGCTCTAAAACCTGATGTAAAAATTATTTTGGGGCTTTTTGTTACCGCGGAATTATACTGACTATAATATCAAGAAAATCACAAAAAAACCTTAAAAATCCTCAGACAATTAGGCACTTTGCTTCAACTATAGACAGTCGAACCTTAATCATTCTTGCTTGTTTTCTCTTGTTATTGATAGGAAATATAAGACGTAGATAATTTTAAACTAGTTTGCCTATTTCTAGATAAAAATACGCTGTTAAAGTCTCCAAGACTAAGATTTCTTCTTCAAATTCTTGTTTCAATTGATCGATCCATGCGCGCCAATTAAAATAAACTAGAAACTCTTGTACACTCGCTAGATTCAAGGCTATATATATATATATACTTACTATAAACAGTCAATTACTTATATTTGAGGATGTTGTGCTCTAAGCAGTTCAGTTTAAGCGTCAAACTTCGGCCTTATTTTCATTGAAGCCGGGCAAGTTCAGTCGTTTAATTAAAGGGACAGGGCCGTTCCTAGCGTGATAATTGGGGTTGTATGTTCATATATTCGTCTTCTGCCCGACGGATTTCTTTTGAAAGCGATTGTTTTTACGGTAGCGAGCATGAATATATGAATATACCCCCCCCCCCCATTATCGCGTCTAGGAACGGCCCTGTTGAGGAGGGATATGATCGGAAATAGCATGAATATAGAAATTAGATTCCCTTATCTGAAAGAACTTTTAAAATGACGTGGAAAACATTTAAAAACTTTTTTTAAATCTCGCTTATTTCTCGACCTTAAGAAAAGCTTCTGTTGTGATGGAGCTAAACTGTGGAACTCATTACCTAAATGCAATTGACGCTCATGACGAGGGTCGTACGTCGAGGTCGAGGGTCGAAAATAGTAAATTTTTATCCATTTCAAAAGTTTTACAACCATATTGAAAGCTCCCAAAAGCGGCAAAACAATTAGTTTTGCTCTAAAAACTGAAAAATTTCGCCTACGGCTATAATCTATATGTATACTGAAAGTTTCGCTGAAGAACTATAAGTCTGATGCGAGGTTTGATGTTTGAAAGTATACGTATTTTAATATACATCAGAATTTAAAATATACAAACATGGGCGATGATCAGAGGCGATGATACAAAATTTGCGTTTCGCCAGTGCCGTAGCTAGCTCGATAACTGGGGGGGGGGAGGGGCAGATATTCATATATTCGTGTTCACAGACCATAAAAACAATCGATTTCAAAAGAAATTAATAACGCAGAACACGAATATATGAATATCTGCTCCTCCCCCCAATTATCGAGCTAGCTACGGCACTGCGTTTCGCTCTCATGAGAAATTTGATTATAATAGGCTGTTTATATATGGTCCCGCTTACCCGGGATTCAATGAAGTGTAACGTATTTTGATCGAGCAATTGAAATACTACCCTGGGTTCCAGAGCCTTCAGAAAATTTCCCAGCTAGGGTTTCCTGTGTAATTAAATTGAAACGCGAAATCTCAAGACCTTTAATTAAAAACCTGAAAACCTCTGGCACCCAGGGTATTGAAATACGTGTTCCAGCCCTAAACAAAAGTTAGATAACTTTAAATATTTTTTAAACGAAATTAGGAATGCGCCTGAAGTTATGTAGTGAAAGAAGATGATTAATAGCATTCAACAACATTTGGTTTTTTGTTTTAGACATGGAATTTCATACAATTTGTAACGAGCAATTTTGTTATATCATGAAGTGCGACTAATTTACATTGCTCAAAATACGCACGTCACACGCCATATCCCGCTTCCCCGGGGAAGCGGGATATGGCCCCAACTTAATGGCATGGCGGCGACATACAGAGTTCTGAAATTGCTCAGAACTTCAACTTAACGATACTCCCGATAGGGTATGACATCGTGTTTATAAGTCTGATATGTTGGATAAGTTGCAGAAAAGTATGGGTAATATCTTCATTTTTTGCAGTTTGTCATGGATAATGTAGCTGCTTAAAATTAATCAATTGTCAGTATTTTAAGGGTATATTATTTAAATGATAAATAAGGTCCGCATGATCTTGAAAAAAGAATGATTATTAGCAAATTGGTTTCTAAAAAGAGCAAGTCGCTTACATGCAGTTATTGTGCATATAACAAAGTAAATTCAGCGTATGTTCTATACATCCGGTTTGATATTACTTTATAATTTCTGTGTATTCGGAAGTTTATTTATACAAACTGTCAAACACGTCACTAATTACATTGACATTGTCATTGTAGTCACATCGCGAGTTTAATAAAATCTAGCCCTAATCTCAATGATTTATGCGACTACTTCAGAGAAAACTAAGCACATATATTTCAGTTTGAAAAAAGTAGATAATGCGGATTGATTTTACGAGCTATTGAGACTTTGAGTAGAGGATTTAAGCAGGCTATCAATAACTGATCTTTTGTCTATTAATTATTATGTCACGCGCACGGAGCTTTTGCAACATGATGTTCATATTGACTATTTATTTCTCTAAAATCCCGATAAACAAGCAAAATAATTTATAATTTATCTGTCAAAACCAAATAACAAGAGAAAACAAGTATAAATCCTCACGTTTCGACAGTCTATCTGAGCAGGCTGTGTCTAGACGTACTGCCTGTCTATAAGTGTCTGTCTACATAATCGGCTGTATATTATAGATATTATAATTTCGTGATAACAAAACACCCCATAATATTTTTTACACCAGATTTGAGAGCAACATTTGCTCATACATTTGTCTAAATTTAAAGGAAATCGGAGTTTTACCGGAAAGGGAAAATTGATTTTCAAAAAATGTACCAAACTTAAAATTTTTTAACTTAAGGTTTTTCTTGTGATTTTCCCGATATTATAGTCAGTATAATTCCGCGGTAACAAAAAGCCCCAAAATAATTTTTACATCAGCTATTAGAGCAACAGTTTCTCTTTAAATTCCCTAAATTTTAACGAAATTGGAGTTTTCCCGGATACGGAAAATTAATTTTCAAAAAGTGTAACAATTTAGAATTTTTTGGATCGCAAAATAAGGCGATTTTTACACGCTTGCCTTGACTTTGAAACATCATTTAAAAGATTGCAAAATAGACTATCGTTGTTTATAAACATCTTACATACACGTTTAAAAACCGAAAGTGAGGTTTCCTGAAGACGCGAACTGAGCAAAAAGAAGTTTTCGAGAGGCTATGACTCACTAAGTTTTTAGCTAATTTCACGAATCTTGGGTACATGTCAGGTTTTGATAATTTTTCGGCGTTTAAAATAATATTTCAGAAAACAAACCCCATCACGTTTCTAAGTATACATTAGTTTATCACTGGAGAAAATAAGAAAACATTTCATTTTTCATCATGTGCCACCAGTTGCTCGGTGATAGTGGAGATTCCCTCTTAAGTCGTCAAGTTCATGAAATGAAGCTGTTAGCCTGTTTATTACAGTCGGCCACAAATATAATACACACGTCTATACCAATGTTTTAAACAATAAAAATAACACAACGTTATTTGTAAAAAGTGTTTACTTACTTTTAACAGTAGGATCAACAAATTGTCTCAAAATAAATATTGCCTTCAAATCCGAATATAGCTTTCTAGAGCTCCAGTTTAGCAGTGTTGACAGTGTGGTACGTATGGATGCGTTCAAATGCCACGTGACGATGAAAGAATAGAAATGATGCAATCTTTACGCATGCGCGCATGCAAATTAGAACCCATGGCCAAGGCGGCCACGGCCACAGCACTTTCGTGTTCTATATAAAATGCTGTTTTGAATTACAAGAAAGAAAAACGACCTTTAATTATTAAAATAGTTTTACTCTCACTATCGGAGGCGAGCAGACCAAGTTCGTATTGTAGTCAAATCGGGCAAAATAGCGTCAATCATAATGTTGCTCGTCTGCGAGAATATCTCATTCGTGCGCCGCTAGGTGCCCAGTTGAATATTTTAATAATTTAGAAAAGGCAACTCCGGCAAGAAGACGAAGAATTCGAGTTTTTAGATTGCCAGCCTGCCAGTATATAGGCTATATAGCTAAATTGAAATGTACATAAGATTTAGGTATTATTCTAAAAACCAGTAGTGTCGACGTTGTTCAGTTGTTGACGTTATAGGTTAAACCAAAATTCACATCAATTATGAATTATCCGGCTGTCGATCACATGATCGAGTTAATCCTCTGAATATCATTTTTAGACGTTGCATTCCAAAGTCGTCACAACGTCGTAAAATAGATGTTGAACAAACGTTAATTGGCCGTCTCAATCGCAACGTCCAACAACAACGTTGCAACAACGTTTATCACACGAACTTTTATTACAAAGAAGGAAAACAATGTCGCCTAAACGTTGTGGTAAAGTTAGGTCCGACCTAACATTACCGCAACCTTCTACCAACGTTGTGATAACGTTGTGTGCTAGCTGGGACAGGACATTCTATATTGCTAATTTTTTATGATTTGCATTTTCAAACCATTAGAAATGAATTATCTTCAACCACTTTGATGCAGGTTAACATTGGCATCGCTTGACCAATTGCCATGTTAGCTTCGCCAATTTTTCCGTTCTAACCCCTTTCTCTTTCCCCTTCCCCTTCCCATTCCCCTTGCCGCATATCATATTCGTTTCACTGAAATTCGCCATACTTTTTAAGATTAGTAGCAAGTTCACACATGAAGCAAAGCCACAACCACTTGGAATTTTTGATAAGCTTTGGACTTCACGAATGCTTTCTCTTCCAGGTGTAAATAGCCGAGCGAAGTTAGTTCTCTTGACACTAAACGGCGATTCTCGCTGTTGGGTCGAGAATAATCATGATTATACTATTTTAACTATTGACAATTTTGATTTTTTTTCTTTATGTGTCCAGTGAGACAGTTTTGAAAAAGAACGTCAGATATTTCAGTTTGTATTTTTCTTGTAAACAACATCTTTGCGTATTAACTATTAACCTTCCGTATATTTCTAGGGACAAAATTTTGTGGCTTTGTATAGTTTTAACGGACAAGACAGTGGCGATCTTAGTTTTGTAAAGGTGTGTGCTATGCTTTCATTACACTGTCTGTGATTGTATTGTATTATTAAATATGTATAGTGAATCTAATTTATGATATAACATTGTTCAAGTTATAATCTTCATATTATATTAATAACAAACTATGTTTGTAAACTGCACGTTACCTCATCTCTATAAGGACTGCGAGGGGGGTTGCTGACAGTTGAAAGTGCCCGTTTAAATTTTAATGGTTATAACTTTTGCAAGTTTAAATTTGAATGCACGAAACTTCACGACTTTTCCTAAAATTCTTCTCGGAATAAAATACTGTAATGATTTGGTACTTACCTAAACCATGTTGCCATGGTAACCAAGATTATGATCGTGTGTCAAACCATTTTTCTTTTTTTCTTCTCAGCAACCGTTTTTTTATCGTTTTATCAAATTTTTTGGGCCTAAGTATATTTTTGTAAGCAGCCTAACATTTGAGTTATTTTTTTACCATTCATGACGTCAATTAAACCTTTAATGGAAATTCCGTTTCCAAATTACGCTACAACACGGCAGTAAACTTGACGCATACAGCAGTAACAGTAGCCTCTCCATTACCTACATCCACACTTACATATCAAAGTATTGCTATTCGCATTATTCAACGCCCTACATACTTTGAGAAATGTAAACATAAGAAGTGTAGAAATTTACCTCAGAACTGTATTACAGTAAAATCTTTAAAACTAAACTTCAAAATAAATCATCAAACTAGAAATACAAGTAGAACTTATAATACACCGCACCATGTACCTAAATTACTGTTGACCAACGTTATGCCCTTGGTTACAAAACTAGATGAACGGACAGAACATCTCTTTGGTATTTAAAAATGAAGTAAGCTTAGCATTTATCACGGAGACATGACTAAAATAATTAATCCCTGATAGGTTATTACGATTCCTGACTGGCTGGCTTCACTTTCCACAGATGGTGTATATGCTTATATTATTCATAACATAGCCAGTTAGGATCAACTAAATTATAAACAGTCGAACCTCTACTAAGCGGACATTTTGGGACCTCGCCTAAGTGTCCGCTTAAAATGGGTGTCCGCTTAAAAGGGATTTGCAGAAAAACACAGCAGGAAGCAAATTTGTGTGCGTAATTTGAGTATCAAAACAGTAAAAATTATCTAGCAAATAATTAGCATAAAAGCTCATTTCAAAAACCGTTCTTGGTGCATAAAAATTCATTAGAAAATGTGTACGTCTCTCACAGTCACATAAAAAAGGAATCAATACAAGTTTGCTTTCGAGGTTCATCCCCGAGCCGACGGCGCGAAGCGCAGTGCGAGGGTACTAATTCCCCCCGGCTATTTACACCCGGGGAAAGGAACGCACTAGCGAAGTCTAAAGTTCATCAAATATGGTCTGCGCATGGCTCACCGTTCATGGGTGGTCATCCTCACTGATCTCAAAATATGTAGCGGACTGTCGTGTATAGTGAACACTGATTGGTCAAATTTGAAATTTGCATTGTAACGACTGCATTGACGACAGCAAAACCTTTCTGAGAGTCAAAAAACGTCTAAAAACGTCTAAAAGAATAGAGCAAAGTCGCCGACGTTAATGAAGGTAAGTTTGTTTTAAATATTGATGTATTGTTAAGTTTTTTTATAATTGATATATTTATAACTGATAGTGGTGGGCGATACTGCGAATATCGAACTGATACTATCATTGCGTATATATAAAGTGAACAAAGACAGCTACAATCCTGGACAAAACATCTGCGACACTTCCAATTACTTGACAAAATGTCGTAATATTATCGTAAATTTAGAAAACCTTCCCCTTTCCCCCCACCATTCAATGTTGATTGCATTCGTAGAATACGGATAAAACGTCCAACATTGTTTTGGGGGGTGGATGGGGCAAACGAGTAAATTATTCCGGTCTAACTGGTAAAAAAGCCACAAAGCAATGTTTTAATAGAGTGTCGCAGATGGTTTTGTCCAGGATTGTAGCATATAATTTCAGTGTAGTTTTATTAATTACCCTTTCTTTTGTATATTAAAGTATCTAAATAAAGAGGAAACTAAAGTTTTTTTAATGCGAGAATTTGAAATCAGTTTATTTCACACTCAATGTTTACCGATAATTCGATAAAAGGAAGAAGATTTTGCGAAGCGTTTGTGGTTGAATTTTACGTTAAATTGAAGCTTATGTTACGTATAATAACATAACTGGCATATATATGTTTGCGAAATTAATAATTTTGTTACTAAAAGTGATATTTTGGGGGGATTATTCAATTTTAAAACTATATTCTTTAAATTATCGTGTTACCATGACAACTACTTTCAATTCTTCATATTCAGAAAACATAATGTTTTGTCAGTAAGGCGAGGGTTTCTGCATGCATGTATTTTCTAGTTTACATTAAAAATGGTGTTGGAAAGTTCTTCCAAACCTCGAAATTGTGCGAATTCTGCCAGCCGCTCGACAACTTTAAGGGCTTTTGAGGAAGATTGGATGTCTGGTTCGTTAAGAGACCGGTCAAAGTCATCATCTTCGTTCAGTTCGATGTCATCATCAGTGATCTCACACATATTTTTCGGTTCTTTGGCTGGCGGCTCACAGTCCTCGTATGTCACTTCCTCAACAATATTGGCTCTGATGTCTTCGCGCCAAGTTGGTGTGTCAATGTCAATGTGCCATGTAAATTGATCTCAATTATTATTTACTGGCGAATATTGAATACATTTTATCAGACAATCTGTTGTCTGTCCGCTTAAGAGAGGTTGATTTGCAATTGCCCATTGAGACCTCAAGTAAGGTGTCCGCGTCCGTTAAAGAGGGGTGTCCGCTTAATAGGAGTTATGGTAATAGTATTTTATTAAAGAAAACGAATGGGACCTGAGATATGTGTCCGCTTAAAAGAGGTGTCCGCTTAAGAGAGGTGTCCGCTTATAGGGGTTCGACTGTATACTGTTGTGAGGATCATGAAACGCTATGGCTTCGTTTAAGACCGCATCGCCTAGTTCGACGTTTTTCCTGCATTATCGCAGCAGATATATCATCCTCCTGATAAGAGATCCATCCGAGATCATTTCTTCCAATCGCTTACTTTAGCCGAATCAAGATATCCAAACTGAGGTTTTCTGATAACTGGTGACTTTAATCGGTTAAACATTACTGAACTATTAAACCACTTTCTTTTAAAACAGATAGTGAAAGTACTGTACCTACTCGGAGAAATGCTACTCTAGACCTAATTCTAATCAACATGTACGAAAACCATAGATATAGGAGACCTAGATTGCTGACTCTAATGTTTTCTATAATGCACGCGCGTGACACTCATGAGCATTCAAAATGGCGGCTCAACCGGGCAAAAATCATAGAGCGAGATAGGGAAAAACCATGTTTTTTGCATTTTGCGTCGTCCTACAGCTTCCGATCCCGTTATATCACTTTATTTTGGAAAGAACTAACTGGTGTGAAGGTTTTGGATGAATATTTGTGCAATTTAAGTTTAATAAAGACGAAATAATCGATCGCTAAATGTTTTCTGAAATCGTCACAATGGTCGGTTGAGCAGTTCGAGACATTTTGTTGCAGAAAATAAAGGTTTTGGTTCTTTGGGTGCTTTTTTTCTCGAGGATCTCGGTTGGGATATTTAACAAGGAATAATTCTGTGAAGTATTTTGAAGTTAAAGCCTATTTTACTTGATTTATTTGGTCTGCTGGTGCGAAAATTCTGATGCTCTGTTTAGTGTGACTTTGACAACCTCCTTGCTGCTGCAGATGTCAAGGGATCTCAAGTCTATAGGGCCTGGACAGTGAAAAGTGATGAATCAATCAGGTTTGTAGAGAGAACTAGTGACAACGAAAGTTTTCAATGGAAACTAGTTTGAAGAAACTGCCTAATGTGTCTGGTATGCATCAAAAACCTTCACAGTTAGTATCTAGTTCTCTCCAAGAAACCTGATTGATTCATCATTGATAATCAAAAATAGATGGGACGGCATCTTCGTTTAGATATTTCTTGGATTGGCATTTTATTGATTGCTCTCTGCAGTCGGCATTCTTCCCTTCGGACACTCTCCCCTTGAGACAGCTGACCCAAGCATCAGCACTCTCCCCTTACGAGTAGAATTGTCTGGCGTAGCCAGAGTAAAATAATTAAGTAGGGCACAAAACGACTCAATGGGTTAACTATACACATTTGCAGGTAGGCCAGTTAACCCATTAAGTGCCACTGCTCTCCTCTTGATGAGTAGAATTGTCTGGCGTAGCCAGAGTAAAATAATTAAGTAGGGCACAAAACGACTCAATGGGTTAACTATATACATTTGCAGGTAGGCCAGTTAACCCATTAAGTGCCACTGCTCTCCTCTTGATGAGTAAAATTGTCTGGCGTTAGACTTGCAACACCATGGATTAATATAATCATCGGTGTGAAGTATAATCATCCGGTGTGAAGTGTTTCTCACACAAGAATGAATATTTGATTGGCATTGAGTCTGCCCATTTCATTTTTTAGCAGGCTGGGATTGGTTATAGGAAATCCAATAGTGCAAAGGGAAAGATGTATTTCACACAAGAATGAATATTTGATTGGCATTGAGTCTGCCCATTTCATTTTTTAGCAGGCTGGGATTGGTTATAGGAAATCCAATAGTGCAAAGGGAAAGAATGGTTCACTGATGTGAACAAAACTAAAACATTTTTGACTTTGAACAGGACAAGGAAAGTTGTTGTCAACATGCATATATAGAGAATAGTGCAAAGGGAAAGATGTATTTTTGGTTCACTGATGTGAACAAAACTAAAACATTTTTGACTTTGAACAGGACAAGGAAAGTTGTTGTAAGTTGAGGAGAGACTCTCCTAACACAGACATCAAAACAAGAAGTTCTTTTTTGGTCTAATATTCTTTTATTAAAACTGTAAATAGTTTTATATTGTAGCTGCCAAACTCAAAACTACATTTGTTGTGACGTTGTCATTACAGTATTTACAAAACAAATTCTTTTTATTCTATTATTATTCTGTTTATATGATGTAAGTTATAGACTTATAGTGTACAAATATGTGATGTGTGTGTGTTTCATAGACTTACTTATGGAAGGAAAATCGAATAACATCCCACGTCTGTCTTGTAGTAATACACTGAACACGATTCTGGCCGACTTTCAAGCATTCTTTTCGATAAAAAAAACCCCAGATGGAATAGAAGCCCTAGAATTTTCAGATGAAAATACTGTATTTTGGTCGAAATAACAATGAAAGAACAAAATAAACAGTAATAGCTTTTGGAATAGTTAGAAATATATAATATTACTTGAGAAAAACTCGTAAAAGACTGAAGGAATACACAGGAAGAAACTAAAGACGAAAACCGCGCGAAACTGCAGGCCTGCCCAATCTTGCCCGGTTGAATCGTAATTTGTATTAACCATGGTATAAAATTGTACTGATTGTACAAATTTTCATCCAAAACCTTCACACTAGTTAGTTCTTTCCAAAATAAAGTGATAGAACGCGATCGGAAGCTTTAGGACGACGCAAAATGCAAAAAACATGGTTTTTCCCTATCTCGCTCTGTGATTTTTGCCCGGTTGAGCCGCCATCTTGGATTTTCAAAATATGTCACGCCGGTTGAGCCGAGTCAGCAATCTAGGTCTCCTATATCTATGACGAAAACTATTCGGCCCGAAAGCATATACCCGCCATTTGGTTTATCAGACCACAATACGGTTGCTGCACCTCCTAAAGCGAAAGAAAATAAAACTAATGATAAGAAACAGATAGCAAGCTGTGATCGTCGAACCAACCGGAAAAACGAAATGGGCAGATATCTAAGCAGTATAGATTGATCTTCGATGTTCACCTCCTTGGATAGTAGCGACGAAATGTGGAATACATTTCATGCTGTAGTGCACACTGGCCTAGACTTACTTACGCCAGAAAGACAAATTTGAGTCTGTACAGGGGAATGAGGGGATGCCCCATGGATGAACCAAAAATCGAAATCTCTTATTGTAAAACTGAAGACAAGAGGCGTTTACCACCAACGGTGTCATTTCTAGTATATTTATATATTATAGAAACTTAGTTAACAGAGAGAGAAAGATATGATTCAATTACCCATATAAAGCACCAGGACCTGACGAAACACCCAATTGGTCGTTAACAGAATATTTATTCTTATTGGCATTACCTACTACTCATATCCTAAACACTTCATGTCTTGAACAACGTCTACCTGCAGCCTGGAAGATGTCTAACATATCACCAATACCAAAGGTTAATTGATACTAATCAATTTGGTACAATCCAAAATCTTCTACTGCGATAGCGGTAATTCACATCTGCGTCAACAGTTAGAACTATATTATTCGATTACTACAAAGCATTCGAATCGATCTTATTTATCATAGCATATTATTGGCAAACTACGCAACATATAGATCTACCTAATAGTGTGATAATTTAGCTTTTCTCACACCGCCATTTTTGGGTGGCTTTTCAGCCGAAGTCTGCGAGATAAGTCCACATAACAGCGAGTTTTTTATAATTTTTTGGACGAATGATGGTAAATTTGCTTTGTAAATGGTTTGTTTATTTTGAAAAATTGCTTTTCACATTGTTTTAATTGTCTGCATTGCTTAACGAGAATTAGATGCCACCCAAAGATGGCGGATATACGTCATAACTGATTTCGTGACTGATTGATCCAAAGGATTAAACTGGTAGATAATTGTTGCTGTGAATGGAACACAGTTCCTTCTGGAGTTCCACAGGGGACCAAGCTAGGGTCATGGCTCTTCCTCATGATAAAGACCAAGATTTTGGAAATCACGGAACCAGGAAATATATAGACAACACGACGACATCAAAGACTGTTCCCAAAGACGCAACCAGTAAAGCTCAGAATATAGCAAACAAAGTTATGTCCTAGTCTTCCGAAAATAGAATCCAGCCGAAATCGGAGAAGTGAAAAGAATTAAGAATCTCATTTTCAAACGAAGCTCGTCATTTTGATCCTGTAGTGGTTGATAGCAAGGAGGTAGAAATAGTTGACACTGTCGAACTTTTAGGAGTAACTATTACAAACCAACTAACCAGGAATACCCATCTAGAAAAGGTGATAAAGAAAGCTAGTAAAAGACTGTACTTCCTAGTCCAGCTTAACCGAGAAAGATTACCTCCTGAGGATTTGGTGCTGTTCTATATAACTTGTATTAGGTCTGTGATTGACTACGCGATTCCTGCGTTCTACTATTCTCTCCCACAGTACTTAAAATCTGAAATAGTGCGTTTAGAGAAAAGAGCACTTTCTATCATCGTCCCAGGATAGAATTATCAAACAGCTACTAAAAATTTGTGTGTGAAATCATTGCAAGACCATCATGAACATCTATGTGAAAAACACTTTGAAGCAGCTATTTCGGATCGAAGCCACAAGATAGGTAAACTGTTACCAACAAAACACGAGGCTAATTACAATTTATGAAACAAACGAACATTCAACGTCCCTCGCACTCGTACAAATAGAATGAAGAACACCTTTGTACTCGCTAAATGCAACCCAATCGATAACTACAATACACCAAGCATTAACTAATAATTTTAATATTAATCTAACTTGATTATAATAATTAGTGCATTTTTAACTATGTAAATTTTGAAATCAATAATATAGTCAAAACGTTTTTTAGCAATAGTCATGTAAATAATTACGCAATTCAGCCACGTGGCTGCGAAGTAATTTTAATAAATCTATCTATCTATCTCTATATCTGTCTATCAATCAAAGATGGCGGAATCCAAGTTGGTGGAATCATGACATCACTTGTTGCCTTAACCTAGGTAACTAGAAATACATGCATGCAGTAACCCCTCGCCAATATTTTCCAAACATTAAATTAACATGAAGTATTCAGAAATGGGCGATACTGAACGCAGGCTCGCGCTCAAGTGTTGCCATGACAACACGATATCTTAAATTTTTAATTTTTTCATATTTTTGTACAAAACTGCAAAATAGTTGAAAGATTCGTACTATTAACTATACAACAATAAATTTTCGAAATATACACTGTAGGTATATTATTTTCCATTTAGTGAGCTTTGATTTAATGTAAAATTTAACTCTTGAAACGCTTCGTGAAATTTTTGAAATGTTCATTCAACTAAACTACATTTGCCGATAAACTGTTTTACACACAAAACAAATTGTTAGGTAATTTTAGTTCAGTCTTCAAATCAATTTGTTTAAATTAAACGGTAATTTATGAAACTTAGAGCTTCGTTGAAAAGGAAAACAGTTCATGTTTTTAGGCAAAATGTTAAAGCAACAAAATTCAAAGCAGACTGCAAATTTGCCGTATATTTCACGATTTCCAATGTTAAATCAATTCTTCTCATTTCTTCAAACAAAATTGATTCAAGGTTGTTGTATATAAAACGATTTTCCAAATATATGTCTTTTAACATTGAAATCTTCCTTATCCCACTCCCACAAGCAATCAGCCATATATTTGAGATCTGTGAGGATGACCACCCATTCAAATTCGTTGGTCACGCCCGCGATATTTGATGAACTTTTGACTTCGCTAATGCTTTCGTTTCCCCGAGTGTGAATAGCCGGTGGATTAGTACCCTCGCACGGCGCTTCGCGCCGTCGGCTCGGGGAAAATCTTGGCGTTTAGCTTCAAAAGTGAAGAACATCCACAGAACCTCAAATGATCAATTGTTGCAATAATTCTCCAAATAACCGATGATAAACATTTCCAATCAAAATCCGCCTTAGATCGTCTCTGTATATATATGTAATGATAATCACAAACTTTTTCGACAAATCTTCGTTTTCTTACTTATTTCATTAACTCATGTTGTTCTGCTTCAATATCGAAGTAGATCGAAAATTCCAAAACAATATAATGGTTTTAGCAATGTATATTAGAATTATCTCTTCATATTATATAAATTCGAAAGTTTCTTTGTGATATTTTACACAGTTTTTGAGATATTAGCCGCGCGCACTTTCCATTCCCACTCCGTTTCAAAAGACCAAAAAAGCCCAGCTTGGACAGGGTTAATATGTATCAATAGAAATATACTGGAAACTATAACAAATAGAAATGATATATGAAACAAGTACGGAATGAGGAGAGAGTTTAAAGTACTCTCAATGTCTGCTTTGTCAGGCAAAAACAGAAAGAGCTAGGTGTAGGGAAAACGTTCATTAATACCATTTGGAATGAGGCGCGTTAGAACATGGAATGCTATCTTTTTACCGGTTATAGTTGCCTCCAAAAGTGGGATAGAGGGTTCGTAGTTTGATGTCTGAAACACTGATTAAATTTCTACTATTAGAATGCCGGCAACAGGCGGGTGAGCGTTGTTGCCAATGACTGCGCACCGATGCAAACGAAACATAGGCATTCGGAGATTATGCCAATAATCGACTCTTTGGCAATAGCATTATTCGTATACTTGTTAGGATAATGTATTTCTATATGTAACTGAAGTCCCATTAGGTGTCGGAATTCAACGCGTTTATTACAAAATTCCGCTCTTCCTGAAAGCCGTGCATGTTAAAATAGATTAAAATTTAATAACAAAAATATATTATAAAACTGAGACACATTCCATAACGCCAATTTACTAAGAAACTCGGCTTTATATAGGAGCAAATATTTACATAGGAGCAACTATTTACATAAGAGCAACTAGCTTCAAATCTCACCAAATTTGAAAATTTAGGATTAAACTTTTGTTTAGTGGGATTTTTTCCAAATAATTTTTAACGCTATCCAGGGTTTGCTTTTCATATACTTGTTTACTAGGGAGACGAATTTACAATTCTTGAACATGCAGGGGATGGTTGGTATCTTGCAAAGGATAAATATGGGTAAGAATAGAATATTAATTACTTTTCATCATAATTGCAAGATAGCTGTAAAGTTTTATTTAAGTTCATGTTCTGCGAGGTTTTTAGGAACTAATGTATTTATATTAATATTTGTAATAAGTGTACCGTACACGTGTTTTAAACCACCTGTTCACAGCGACAAATCAAAAGTTTAAATGTTGATTTCCACTGTTGCGTTTTTCATGCGTACGTTTACGCACGTAAAACTTTAAACCGTTTAATGTTACTTATGAAATAACCAAATAAACAAAGCAACAGAATTTAGTGTTCGGCAAGTTTTAGTATGCCTTTGTTAACTAATTTGTTAAATATTTAAAAAATAGAAGGATTCAAAGTTTTACGTGAATGTACGTGCGTAAAAACAGCTCAGTATCTGCACAGCGTAAACACAAAGGAAAAATGAACATGTTTTGTGATATACTGTACCCTTTCGATAATTACGTCACATATCTCGTTTTGGCGTGGAAGCCTCGCTCTCATGAATTGTGAGGCAGTCACTGTTCACCATGAAACATGAGAATGAGGCTCCCAGGCCAAGATAAAAGACGTGACGTAATTATCGAAATGGTCTATTCGCTTGCTTAAACAAAGTTATCAGTGTTTGTGACTGGTTCTTTAGAAAATGTATTCTTTAGTTTTATTGTATTTCATTGTTTTAGTCGACCAATCATGAAAGATATTCATGTAGGTTTGTGGCGAGCTTTGTAATCTGGAGGACCCTGGTCATCCAGTCACATCAACATGATGTGATGGTTTTAGAACGATCATGTTGTAATACTTATATTGAACAATTATCTCAAAGCGCAAACGCTGAGCCTTCAAAACGAAGTTTGAAATTATATACCTTGTACATTCATAGGAGGACAGGTTATGTTCCAGGAAATTTTTTGCTTCAAAAAAGTGTCTTGGCAACCGAAGTGTAAGTTTTTAGCTTTAACATTTTTGCTTTTGTAGATATGTACAGTACATATATGCGTTGTCCGAATTAGGGTCGCCGAGACTTTGTGCGGGTAAAACGTTCCCAGGGTGTCCTAAGACGTCATAATTATAAAACGCAAGAGCGGTGTTTTCCAAGATATTACACTCCGTTGCATATTATCCAGCAGCTAGGATTCATTTTGTAATCAGTTAAGCAATCTTGTATCAAAAATCCACTAACACAACGCTTGCATGCATGATACATCAATTATAACAACACATCAAGATAACATGTTAAAATATTATACCTCAAATTCAAATTGTCCAATCAGGAAGCTTAGTTTGTGCCACGTGAGCATGAAATTAATTGCGATATCACGCCTTACGTCATCAATTAGCGAGCCTGCGTTCCTTTTGACAATGTTCCACCCCATGTTCCCCGGGGAACATGGGGTGGAACATTATTCGCGTAGACCACGCGACACAACACGCATGGCAACAACATGGCCGACAAAATATAAATAGTATTGATGAATGATGAATAATCTGGTTAAATGATGTAAAACCTGGGGCTTTTTCGCAATTTTGAAGCAAATTTTGAAAAATGTTGTCATTAATATTCCAAACGATATGTGATTCGAAAGAAAATCGACGATACTTGCGTTAATCCGAAAATAAAACATCGTATTCACGAAGGTATGTGTCAAGTTTTTAATTCTCAACTTGGAGGCTTTTAATTTTCGGTATAATATATCATTTATAGACCCTCCGCTCGGGGGATTCGGCGAAATATTACCCTCAGTGTTGATATTTCCCTCGGGGCAAAGCCCCTCGGGAAATATCATCACTTCAGGTAATATTTCGCCGAATCCCCCTCGCTCCAGGTCTATAAATGATAAATATCACCATGCATGCTCTCCTTGAATGTGGAATAATGTCTTAAATTTCTCTGATCCTTTTTTGGAAATGAGAAGGTGGTATTCCTTACTTTCCCCAAAATATGCGCACATTAAATAATTTGGAGCCGCTTTGTTCCAGCCAAATTTTGCCTAGGGGGTAACATTTCCAGCTTTGGAGCATGATAACCGAGTGTTAATAAGGGGACTCATTAGGAAGATTGGGCCCAATGCTTCTATTGAAAAGACAGTTAACCGTTTCTGCAAGTCAATTGCAGTTACCAGACAATTAATGGATAATTTACCCGTGAATGATACACTACGTTAGTTAAGGAATAAAATCATTCTTGGGCTGTGTGAGATATTGTTTATTTAATAAGTAACACTTAATAGACAGTTATAATATAGGACTATACGTCATAAAAAAAGTCACTATAACGAGGGTGTTACTTTACTATAAATATATACATCATTATGAAAAAGAGGGTGTTACTTTTGGGGTTTTTGTTGAAGAATTGAACTAATGAACTTGAGACCACTGTAGATTCAAATTGATATTATGAAAAATCTTAATACTGATTAAAATAAAAATAATCGAAAACTAATTGAGCAGTCTATAATATTCTACATTGTCCTTGGAGCCGAATTAAATTGAGGATGAAATAAGTAATATCAAGAATCAAAATAAAGATATGAGAAGATCATGGAGCTTATCTTACGAAGATTCTGAACAATGCAGATCACACTGTTCAAAAGTTCAATGGAAATCAAGAGAGAAACTAAGCAAATCCGGATGACCCTAAAAGAACGATTGGACACTTTAAAACCCTTGACGAAGAGATTCTAGATCTTATCGAAGCTGACGAGGAAATATTTACCGAGATCGAAGAAGCGGGAAAATATCGCGAGAGTGTTCACGAAATGATTGTAAATATCGACAGCGTGCTCGAGCCCAAGTCGATGCCTATGAGAATGTGCTATGAAACTATGCCTATGAGAATAAGCGAGCCACAGCAAGTACCTATACCAAGACATTATCAAACTGCAATAAAACATGCAAAGTTGCCAAGTCATATATACAACTAAACAATTTGATGGACAGCCATTCGAATAGCAAGCATTTTGAGACAATTTTAAGAGCGCGATATACATGAAAATCCCGGGTTAATATCCGACGTGGATAAATTCAACAACTTAAAGTGTTTGTTGGAAAAGTCCGCAGCAGCCACGATCGAGCTGGGTTAGTCGTTGACGTAGAGTATAATTGTGAAGGTGCGATTGAATTATTACATTTGGAGACAAACAAGTTGTCAGTAGTAGCCAACGGATAGTTTGGTAAAACTCCCACAACGTTCATCTACGGATACTAAACATAAATTACAGTACAGTACATAAATTTCCATACGATAATTTCCAACCGAACTATTATATATGAACCCTTCAACTATATATTATGAAAATCGTCTCCTGAATGTAATAACTCCGTGTTTTCCAACAGTGTAAGAAATGACAATGGCAACTGTAAATTGCCTCAGTTACGCAAGCCAAAAAGCCAAAAAGTGGAACTGTAAAAGCAAGTGAGAGAGATTGCGATGGTGCTATTAAACAAAAGACGCTAGCCTCAAATAACTTTATGCTTGAATGATTTAATGACTTAATGAAATGCTTCTAAAACAGTATTATACTACACTAGGAAGAGATATATGCCGATAAACTAGATAATATTTATAATTATTTACAAGATATATTAGGCGGACATTATTTACACATATATTTGAGGCGGAAATTAGAATGATGTTGTTATATGCTATTAAGAACAACAATGCCGGGCAAACGACAATAATAACAACGACAACAACAACTCTAAGACTACAAAACGAATATACAATACAAACTATTCAAAACGGTACTAATTAACTACATTAAGTGACATAATTGAAGGCATGGCAAGTGTTTTGAAACTTGGGGTTGATTGGATTGGGAAGATTGTTAATTGGGATGTGATTCCAGGTAACGATTGTTCTTGAATAAATTGAAAACTTATATACATTGACACACGACTGACAAATATTAGGCAGCCTGGATGCTCTAGTCAAAGGACACGCGTCATCAGGAAGACTGATTCCAACTAGTCCTTGATGGATCTCGTAGAACATAGTTGCTTGGTGTAGCAGTTGCCGTTGCAATTTTTTTCCGTAGCCAGTTGGACTCCTCATTGATAGTCGAACGCATCATTGATCGGCGTCCAGGTCCGATCGATCCCTTCGTATTAACCGGTACACCATATATCCACCACTCCACGTTGTCCTTCTCGACTACTTGTAGAAAGATGGACGATTTGCTTCGAGATGCCGTAGCAAATCCACAAAATTGCCAGTTTTTGGTTCCGAAAATACTAAAGAACTGTTGTTTCGAGTTAAAACTATGTATCATCTCAATTTAAGAGAATCAGTATTAAGATAACTAGCGTGCAAGCGACCATGAATACCATTTTCAACAAATAGGAAGCATACACGTCCACTAGTAATATCATATCATGTAGCCCGGCCACTATTTCACTGGATACGTATATACCAGTCAGGGGCGTAGGAACCGGGGGGGGGGACCAGGGGGGCCATGCCCGCCCCCCCCCCCAAGTTTTTGCAAGTACCCTTTTTCCGGAAGCAAAGTGCCCTTTTTGTGCGTGAAAATTTTTCATTAAAATTGTATTTTTAGTCCAAGGTGCACTTTTGAAAACTTCAATGTACGTTATTTCCTGAAAAATGTTAAAAATTGCGGAAAAAAATCATATATCCGGAAAATTTTGTTTGTATTCCGGAAAAATGTTTTGGTATTTACGAAAAAAATTTTGTTTATCCTGAAAATATTTTTGGAATATGTCCGGAAAATTTTTTTTGGACCCCTAAAATGGTACACTGACCGAATTTTTTTTGGCGACGGGGGGGAGGAGGAGGTCGCCAACAACAAATTTGGAGATGCCCTTTTTTTTCGAAAAGTGCGCCTCAAAGCCTGCCCCCCCCCCAACTTTTGGAAGGTTCCTACGCCCCTGATACCAGTTCTTATTGCCTCGTTCAAATATACACAAAAATACTATGCTTAGTATGCTTTATAATATAAAAATATTTTTTCATGCAGCGACGCTAATTAATCATAATCTGACAAACACCAATGCTCGGTTGTGAAGAACATTACACCGTTACACAGTTAAACCATGCAAATAAATGCGCAAACAGGAACTCTACGCGCGTGATATGATAAGCTTTCAGCGATCATAGAAAATTGCAATGGAAACCTCGAATCCCATGTCAAAAATAATTTGATCTCTTAATGCTAACTAACTGTATACCTTTAATTTAATACTCAAAATAATTACTTGACTACGTATCCGCGTATCCACTAAAATACAGAGCTATCTATGGCTTGACATTTTGTCGTCTATTAATGCTATTATGCTAATCTAAGTGTATGCCCCGTTAAAACAATTATCCACTAAATGATGCGTCCGACTATCAATGAGGAGTCCGACTGTCAACGGAAAAAAACATTTGCATCGCCGTTGTTGGAGATTGTCCCAACTCATGTGGTCGATCATTGGAGAGACGTAAAACTACAATCCTGGACAAAACCATCTGCGACACTCTATTAAAACATTCCTTTGTGGATTTTTTTACCAGTTAGACCGGAATAATTTACTCGTTTGCCCCCCACCTCCCCCAGAACAATGTTGCACGCTTTATCCGTATTCTACGAATGCAATCAACATTGAATGGTGGGGAAAGGGGGAGGTTTTCTTAATTTACGATAATATTACGACATTTTGTCAAGTATATGGAAGTGTCGCAGATGTTTTGTCCAGGATTGTAGCTCTGGAATAGTCATGGAAGACAAACCTTGCAGCTCTGCGTTAAACCATCTCGATCTTTGTTGATGTTCTTCTTGGTGTAAGTGTTCAGGATGGTATAGACATACTATATTACGGACAAGACTAATATATGGTACGCTCTTAATTGACTTTACTGCAGCAGCGCTGCCTTCACCAAGGATTCTTCTAATTAAGCATAGAGTACTATTTGCCTTACCACATATGATGTCACAATCTTTGTACCAGTTCAAGTTGATAATAATTGTAATAATTTTTACATTTATAGTGCGCAATTTATAAAAGAAAGCTGCACTTGAAAAATTGCTTATATTGGTTTCAAGTTTCATCTGAGAGTCCAACCAGAATCCCAAGTTGTTAATGTCAGCTGGGTTATCACCGATCCTCAGAAAACTAATATAAGGTTCACTTTCGCTTGTTGCCGTTGAGTTCCAATAATTAAAAATTCTGTTTTACCATCATTAACCTTTAGTTTATCGGAGAGCATCCAATTCTTTATATCATCAATATATGCACCGTTCTAAGGCAGCAACTGCAGCAAGTTGATCACAGATCATATCTGGATTGAACGAGACATAAAGCTGTGTATCGTCAGCAAATGCAAGAGCATTCATTACTGCCTAGAAATAAGTTAACCGCGGGTCGATCGCTGTTGAACCGCGGATCATCCTAGGTTCGATCTCGGGCCCACTTCGGTTCGACCTCGGGTCAACGCGGTTCGCCCGCGGTTGAACCTCGGATCGCCCGCGGTTACACCGCGGTTGTGTGGACGAAGTGAGGCTTGATCGCAATTCACGGCGGAACCCGAAGGCAGATTTTAAAAATCAGAGTCAACAAGATTTTTGCGATTTAAAATGTATTCAGAAGGTTGCGAAGCAATACAATAGGAAAGCTGTCTTTGTATTCTCGAAGACGTATTGTTATTATTTTTATTATTATTCATCTTATATAAAAACGCTAGCCCTTCAGTTTAAACTGTTTAATCAAGGGGCCGTTAGAATATTTACAAATGTGAAAAATCTATAAAAAAAGATAGCCCATGCAGTGAACACGATATATAACTTAGATTGAATCACATATTGCTTTCGTATCCGTTACTCGAGATATTCCATCCCTTTCCCCGATACCCAATTACAAAGGGATTATACTACTATTCCAACCGAGTACATTGTTAGGGAAGAAGACATATATTATAAATTATCTTCAATATCATCTTCGAAAGCGGCTGGCCCTGATGAAATACCGAATTGGATTCTAAAAGATTATGCGCCCCTGCTGGCTCCCCCTGTTACTTCAATCTTCAACGCCTCCCTTCAACAGGCGTCTGTTCCCGCGGTATGGAAAAAAGCGGAAATAAGGTGCCGAGTGACATTACTAAAGACTTGCGTCCCATCTCGTTTACTGACACTTTGTCAAAAACGTGTGAACGTTTTGTCGCAGACTGGCTGATGGAGTTCATTGGTGAGAAGATCGATAAACGGCAATTTGGATCTCTAAAAAGCTCCTCAACAACACATGCATTATTGAGCTTTTCCACCACTTATTAAGCGAAACTGATGTGCCGAAAAACGCTCTGAGAATTTCTTTATTGGACTTTTCCAAAGCTTTTGATCATATTGCTCATAACATCCTCCTCAGTAAATTATCTGATATGGACGTTCCATCATTAATAACAAACTGGATAAGAAGTTTTCTTACTCGACGAACCCAACGGATCAGAATGCCCCATATTGCGTGTCAGAATGGCATATCCTCAACGGTGGAGTACCCCAGTGAACTGTTTTAGGCCCAATCCTCTTCCTAAACATGATAAATGCTCTCCTCGTCGATTGGAAAGACCGATGGAAATACGTTGACGACACCACCACTACTGAAACCATTGGCCCAGATTGTAACACCAACCTTGAAGAATTGGTTAATTACATCGATAATTGGACTACGAGTAATAATATGAAACTAAACGTTGGAAAATGCAAAGAACTGGTGTTATTGCTTTTGCAAAAAAGAAGCATTGCTTTCCCCCTTTAACAGTCGATGAAGTTAATATTGAACGAGTGAAATCTGCCCGTATACTTGGCCTCACAGTTCAAGATAACATGAAGTGGAATGAACATTATTATTATTATTATTATTAAAACTTATTTACAAACAATAACCCTTCAGCCTACGCTGCTTTTAAAGGGGTTGTTTACATAAAAGAAAGTACAAAATAAATATTTACAAAATAGTAAAAGTATTTACAAAATACTGTAGTTGACTAGGAGTCTTTACAATTGGATATTTTTTTCAACGTAGGTGATTGTTGAGCTTAGTTTTAAAAGAATGTATCGTCAACTGTTCGTGAACGTCTAAGATTTCGTTAGGTAATGAGTTCCAGGCGGAAGCTCCTCGATATGAAAATGACTTTTTCATCGATATGAAAATGACTTTTTCATAAATGATCTATTAGGTTTATCGAGAGTTAGTTTCCGCCCGTTGCTCCGCATGTGGTGACTTCTATTATCACAGTAGGAGAACATATTACAGATGCACTCCGGCGCCATACCTCGGATAGCCTTAAACGTAACTAGAAATTCTCTTTTTTTAAGAATGTTATCTATTGGATGCCAACCTAGACTCTGGAGGATTGTTTTTGATCTTGTTTCATAGTTTAATCCAGTATAACATATAAACAACATATCCTATGAGTGCCGTGACGTAAATGTGTGATAGAAACAAATTGTATAATCAGATTTGCTTCGAAACAAATTGTATAATCAAGCTTTAGTCTTTATAGTTTCCTTTTAAATATTTTTTAACCGAAGATGCCTCATTGCATGGTTCCTGAGTGTACTAACAACTCATGGAAAACTGTGGGAATCAGCTACCACAGAATTCCAAAAGAAAAAGGTTTGCGAGAAGCGTGGTTGGCGAGAATTCGCAGTCTGAGTAGTTAACATTCACCGAAGCACGTAAACGAACGTATATTCAGTTATGTTAATTTGCAAACGTAAGAAATTGAATTCTGATTGGCTCCACATGTAATATGTGTAAATGAGACCATAGGCATAGATATGCATATTGTTTGTAAAATGTGCGAATAAGACTTTATCATGTTGTGAGTTAATCACAATTTCGATTTGAAGCTACGTCGACATGCATGTGTAGTCGTGTAGATCACTATAGAGTCTTGAGATTTCCTAACGTACTATCGCATCGTGCGAAAATATGTTTGCATATACAAAGTTCACATTCTCGTGCAGACATATATGTCCAACTATTTGCACAGAAAACGTTTGCATTTGAATCTTAACACTTCTCCAGACACTAAGAGTCACAAGAGAATACATTAATTAGTCGTTCAGCCTCCAAGGTCAAATCCCAAAAACAGACTGGCCATAAAAATTTTCTAGCGATCCATTGTCTTTTATCGATTTTAAATTAAAATCGTTTTACTCTGGCTCGCGCGCCGTGTTTATATGCATGCTTCAATGCTGAAATATCGTTGATATGTACATGTCCTCGCTATAAATCTCGTAATGTCATGATTGTTCATGAACGAATTTAAACTCTTCACAAATATGTTTGCCTTTGGCTTTGGGAATCGAAAAATTTACGAAACATACTGTATTGAGTAGCGCAATGACAATGTCAATAGTATAGACATCTGGAGCAATTTTGCCCTTTGGGATTTGTGTTTACTTTCATGCAAATTCATATACAGTACAGCATAATTATGATATGGCACGAGACTGTCGAGTCATCAAATTCCATTGAAAATGAAGTAAGTTTTCGTGTACAAACAGCGGCCAAGGCGACTTCCATTCTTCCAAAGTTATATCAGTTAACATTCTGCGGATATTCTGAGTTTAATCAAGGAATGAGCAAGACGTCTCGAGTTATAACATCTCATGCATGCAAATTTCGCGTTTACGTTCAGTACGTAAGCAATCATATGTAAATCACCAACACACTGCCAACTTTCGTGCGAATAAATTTGCCAAACGTTTATCCAATAAGAACTTGCTATTATACGGTTGAGAACGGATTGAGTGCTATCAGCCAATAGGGAACTGTAGTTTTGACGATTGTTTCGTTCAGTAATGAGGGTTTACGTTCGTTTACGTGCTTCGGTGCATGTTAACTAGTAAACCCACGCGATATAAATAATTCATGTGTTTGTTCGGCGCATTTTACACCAGACTGCTTCGAAAGAACGCTCGATCTTGTGCCTGGCTACCAAAAAAGGCCAAAGCTAAAATCAGACGCGGTGCCATCTATATTTCCGCGCAGTAAGCCAGAAAAAGCTAGAAGCACAGGGCGAAGCCAGACAAGAGGTATTAAGCAAGCCATGAGCCCATGAACGCTTGCACGTATTTGTAGTAAAAAACTTATTACATTATTTAATTACATTATGTAATTAATTACATTACATTATGTAATTTATATTTTGTAGTTTTCATATATTGTGGCAGAATTAACTTTCCGAACATTTGTACGTTATTAGACACAAATAAAGCATAAACACTTCAATAACATTTATGTTGTGTATATTTTTATTTGCTGCATATATTTATAATATTTCATTGTGTATTTTATACGAGTTCATGTTCTAAAAACTCCTAACTCCTTCCGACATCATATTGGAACAGTCAGAGACAGACTCTGTATGCTGTAACTGGAGGTTTTCTTAATCGTAGGTTCGAATAAATACGGCTGAAGCGAAAAATTTCCCTCGTCCGTTTCAAATTTTACATTATTCGGTGATATATCTTCGTCTACTTCAGAAGAGCTGCTAGTATTCGATCGGGTCATAATTTAAAATGATCAGTAAGAGAATAAACGATCAATAACAGAATTTATTTACCCAAAATCACACCGAAATGAACTACGAAGCTGTCAATTTATAGTGTTTAGATCAAAGACTGAGTGTTTCTATCACACACTTACGTCACAGCACTCATAGGACCACCCGCGGATTCAACAAACATGGCGGCGATAATGGACGAAAAATCAGTGAAACAAAGTTAAATTTCTCGCAAACGAAAAAAAATTGAGGCGAATGAAATATTCATTCAAAGGTAGGCTCATTAGCTCATATAAACTTTCTTATGAGCGACACTTGTTCTGGGGGTGGAGTGTCCCTTTAAATATTTTATCTCATGCAAGTAAAATCATTGTTTTTGCTTATTTTCCACCCTGTTCCGTTTCCTTTGTTTTTATCGGGGAATATATACAATATTCCCCTCTAATCAATTTCCGCCGGTTTAATAATCCCCTCTAAAATTCACCTACAATGTCTTTGCAGCACAAAAAAATCAGAAAAAAAACCAACATAACGAAGGCATTAAGAATTATTTCTATTCTGACTCATTAACGCGACCTCGCAATGTGAAAAATAATAAACAAATTTTGAGGTCTCTGATGCAATTTTTTTGGAGGAAGCAACAACCCGCGGATATGTGTTACCTCGGGGATATGTGTTTATTCACCTCGGCGCTGCGCGCCTCTGCGAATAAATCACATATCCCCTCGTTGCCTCAAAATAACCTATACTCAATCTAATATTGCATTGATCGTCGCGGGTTGCTGCTTCCTCCAAAAAATTTGCATCAGAGACCTCAAAATTTGCATCTGGATTACAGTGCGAACTAGGGACAGGATTAGTAAGTAAGCTTGCATTTAAGCTTCCAACAGCTAGAATTTGTAGCTTCATCTTTCGATTTGCCCATACTATAATGAATTAGTACTACATTATCTGTCTCTTCCTCAGTAATTTCTATCCGAATAGCTGGCGTATTCTGTATGGCAGGTGTATTATTTAGATCATCCACCTTAGGCTTAGAGGTATGGTGCGTGCTGTAATTGTCTTGCAGTTGTTTAGAGGGAAGTTCTTTTTATTTTGATTTAGTAGCTGTTCCAAAATTGATTTGCATGCATAATCGATTGTCTCAAAGATTTCTTTATCGCCCACTTGACTTATAGCAAGTCTATTTTCAAGAGAGACACTATGGTGTTATTCAAATCGTTTGCTTCTCTGTTTTTTCCTCGGGTTAAAATTGATATATCAGCTTCAAGGTTTTTACATTTTTCCCCTTTTATTAGATAGTTCCTTTTGAAGTTGGTTAATTTCTTCGCTCCCCCGCGACTTTTCGATTGCAAAAAACTTAGATTCCACATTTCTTTGAATGATCATCATATCAAGCTTAATTAACAGGCATTAAAATAAGGATTTTTTACAAGAAGACACTTTACCGCCACGCCAAGACTAAGAAAAGGCTTATTGAATAATCATCAAAGTTCGGTCCCTTTTTAAGGGAAAATTTGAAATAGGTCAATAACTTTCAAACAGGTCAATAACTTTTCATTTTCACCCTACCTTGAACAACAACTTATGCAAGTGTGACTAAATTATAAATGCATATATTTCTGTCCGGTATCAGTAAATATTTTAAAATTTGGGGTCAGAAGCGCACTTTTCGACCGTTTAGACAAACGGTTGAGGCTATCTAACAAGTACATAAATCATTCAGTCTAAATGGTTCTTAATTCATAACTAAATTTTCAATTATCTAATGAAAATCCTTTAAAGCGAATCCTGATTTTTGTAACATGATTTCTGCGGATATTGCAATTATACTGCATGAAAGCACTGCCTACAGGAAAATTTTGGAAGCTCTTGGTAATTTTACAGGCGTTTCTTGACATGCAGTTATAAACAGAAAAAACAGAAATATATAAACCAGAAATATATATCTGGCTATCATCAGGCGATAAACACGTGCACCTGATTACATTAAACAAAATTTCTGTGGGAAATGGATTTTCCGGGCTTTATTCCCAGGACCAAGTACACTGTCCCAAGTACACACTTTTCAATTTACAAGGACACATTTTACTTTTTCAATATGACACAATGTGTGTCAAAAACACACTATTTTAATGCCTGAAGCTTAACGTTTTCAAGGTCTGCTGCCAGGAGCTTGCACTGACAACTCATGTGCACAAAATCATGCACTACATTACAAGGGAATAAATTTGATCTGACCTTAAGCTTTTCTGAATATACATCACTTTGGAGGACTGATTAGGTATTTTTGTAGTCATATCAACAACCGAGTTAACTTCAGTTACCGCGTTAGTATTGTTGTTATTCGTTTGATGTATCACACTACTTATTGTTAACATGCAAATATTATCCAATAATTGGCCGTCCTCAACGGCATTCGATTTCGCCGTAAACCACCTGGCGGCGACCAATAGCCTTGTAATATAATACCACATTCAACGAAACTTTGCAGCATATCAAAGCTTCCAGACCACTTTATACGCTTTCAATCGTAAGTTAGGTTTGAGAAATTTTTATGATATTGTATATTATTTGCTCAAACTTCCACTTATTTAGATTATTTTTATAACAATTTACAGAGCTCACATTAGTGCGACCGCCCGCCATGGCAATCAGGTGAAAAATGAAAGAAGTAATGATTTTAAAGAACTTCATCACGAAATAGGAGTAAGGAGAAATATTAATTTGTTTTCCGTTTTTTTAAATGCAAGTTGCTTTCTGCAAGGTTAGTTTACTCTCCGAGGCAATTTTTATCTTTATGTGTGCAAGTTAAACAGTGTTGAAGAAGAACGTCAGATAATTTGAGTTTGAATTTTTATTAACCTTCCGTATATTTCTAGGGACCAATCTTTGTGGCTTTGCATAGATTCGATGGACTTGACTGTGAGGAACTCAGTTTTGAAGAGGTATTATATATTGAGAAAACTAAATCATTGCCCCCCCTCCCCATAAACAATGTTGGACAAACGATACAAATGTATGTTGTCAGATCAAATTTCTTTTTCAACATTGCATATGGGAGGGGGGGGGGGGGGGGGGGGGAAGTAATCACAGAAATAGAACGAAATATCAAAAGTCTCATTATTTTTGCACGAGATTAAATCTAGTGCAAAAATTATTAAGACAACAAAGTCATTGCCCCCCCCCCCCTCCTCCCCCACAAACAATGTTTGGCCAACGATACAAAGGAATATTGTCAGGTGAAATTTTTTGTCAACATTGTATAGACGGGGGGGGGCCGGGAGAAGTAACCACGGAAATAAAACGAAATATAAAAAGTCTCGCTCATTATTTTTGCACGAGATTGACTAAGTGATCTACTTAAACATCCTGGCGTTTAGCTTTAAAACGAAGAACATATATGCGCAGAAAACTTCTAATGATAAATTGTTGCAATAATTCTCCGAATAACGGATAATAAACGTTTCCAATAAAATCCGCCTTATCTCATCTCTGTATGTGTAATGATAATCTGAAACTTTTTTCGACAAATCTTCGTTTTCATACTTATTATAAAATAGGTACGCGACGCGTACATGTATCTGCGAAAAAACTTGATTCACATTTTCATCACTTATTATAATAAATATAATAGCAAATAAGATTTTAAAGTCAAACATAGTACAAATTTAACAAGGCTGTAGACAGCACTACAGAATAAGAAGGTACAGCAGAAGTATAATGCAAGCAAGTATTTGTCCGCGTTTTTACAAGTGATTCGTCATCAATCACGTCATCCTGGCTAGTACAACTGGCACTTTGCACCTACCAAAACCTTGTACTAGCCAGGATGGTGTGAGTGAGTTAAAATTTTTGTGGACGTAAAACAATAAGGGAACCGACTCAAGTTACACTTCTGCTGTACCTTCTTATTCTGTGACAGCACGGAAAGCAGCAGGGGCAACTCACCCCCCCCCGAGAAAATTTAACTAATTTTTTGTGATGACAATTGGGTCATTCCAGAAAACATTCATACCACCCCCACAGAGGAAATAGGAAGTTAACCCCCCTACTCCCTTTGCATGCCTTAATACATTTACTATTATGAGAAACAATTTTTTCTCCCCTCCCCCTCCGGACGGCAGAAATTTCCTCCGTGGGGGGAGTACAGTTCTTTTCTGGAACGACCCATTGTAACTCGGATAATTATGCAGTCAAAAAATAAAAATTTCATGCAAACAATATTCGAAGTGTCTATTTAGAAAACTGTCACTTGTCAATCCATACCCATGTTCAAAACTTTATTGTAATCATATGAAGCAGTTCTGTCACTTGTTGTTTACACTTGAACATGCATCACTGTAGTGAAGAGTCAATCATATATCAAAGACCACTGAGAATGTTTTGAAGGTCTAGAGAATGTTTTGAAGGTCATTAGTGAAGTATATAATTCAATTCCAATCCTGTGCACAGTTAATGATATACCACACTGTTCGGTTTAACACAGCATATCCAGAAAAAAACAATTTGTGTTGTGGGAGAATATCGGTTTGAATAGAAGGTATCACAAGTTTAGTTTTGTACATATTGTGTGCCATTGATCTGATCCATCCATATAATATATGATTATTGTAGCTGTTAAGTTATCCATACCAATGAATTTAGGTAATATTGTCTTGCAAGTGGGTTGTTCTGACAAGATTATCTAGCCAATATCCAGTACATTTTATATTCATCATTCTTGCATTAATTTCTAAACAAAAACATTTATGTTAGAAAGCAAAATAACAATATAATGAGGAGGAAGAGTGGGGATTCTTTTATTAGCATTTGAAAATGTTTGTAAACATTTTGTTTAAAGACTCTAATCACTGTTAAACCAAAATGTATAAGTATTTTAACTGATAACATCGAACAGAGTTTACTACAGAAACGCAGGACCAAGATTTAATTCAATATCTCCTGAAAACATTAGTTTCTTGTGACATTGTTCATTGTCATTGACAAATATATTGCCTGCTATGTTTTGACTGTTTAAAATATTACACAACAAAATGATTGTTTTACTGTATAAATACATAATAAGATAATAAATATGTCGTATTTGACTACTTACCAGATGAGGATAAGTTTCCATGTCGATAGATAACTTCGGAAAATAGCGCAAACAAGACAAAATCAAGATATTTTCGAAGCCCAAATGTGAAAATGGCAAAGAATAACACGAGGCCAAATGCCGCCCGTTCGCAGGTTAGATGCGGGCACAATGTAAACAATTGATTTAAACTGATCGCTGATTGGCTTAAATTTCTTAAATTATATAAGCCTGTCGCTGAATGGCTACGTGCTAACATACGGTACGGTACGGTACGGCACGTTTGCGATAGCATATATATCTGCTTCGCAGATACAATAACCTTTGTTGTTCCGATTCAAAATAGAAAAAGATTTAAAAACTCGCGAATGTTTTCTATTGACTTAATTTTATCATACAAATTGTTTCAAAGTTTCACGGCTCGGCAGTGGAATGTTTTCTGATCATGTTTGTTTTAATTTTGAAATAATGAGTTCATTGGTCTGTCTAGTGGGATACTGATGAATACTTGCTCGTTGTTGGAAATGTTCGCTTAAACACGCCGAAAACAGGGCCGTGCCACCTGGGGGGTGGGTGTAGGAGGGGTGGGGTGTATCACCCCCCCCCCCCCAAAGAAAGGTAAAAAAGGGGTCCAAATTGCGGAGAGGGGGGCCCTTGAAAGCGGAACGTGTTAAATATTAAGGAATTTTCTGGAAAATTGGTCTAAAAAGGTCTTCAAAACTAAATTTAAGCCCCCATTATGTAAACCTAATTTTTGGTTTCTGGAAAATTTTTTTTGAGGGGGCCCCCAAATGGGAGGGGGCCCAATTTTTTTATTTCACACCTCCCCCACCCCAACCTAAAACCACTGGGCACGGCCCTGGCCGAAAATAAACCCTTTAGGCATTATATTGATTTGGAGAGTATCTACTGTTGTAATGTGGTCATTTTTTCTGGCACCTGTTATAATCCTGGCTGCAAAGTTTTAATTTGAACCAGTTGTTAGTTTTTCAGGTTTTCTAGCAGTAATATAGACCAAACAACATAAGCAGTAGAATAATTTGCTTAGAACTAGGAAGTGAATGATGGAAGATAGGGTTTTTCGATCCAAAAAATGTCGGACTCTGTTAGCCTTTAATTTGCAAATACTGAAAAATTGTGATAAAAAAGATTTTTTCACATAATTTGACTCTATTTAGGTCAAAAAACAAGTTTCTTTAAAAAAGAAGAATTTCATTGTAATCCGGGGGTGCAGCAATTTGTTACCATATGGCAACATTGCCAAGAACCGGATAGAGAATAGACAATATTTTGAACAATTAAAATGTTTTTATATATTTTACCAATATCCTTGTTTTCAATATAAAATAAAATACAATATATACAATGCCCTAAAAATTAATTCCATTAATTCTATAGTAATAAATAATCAAATAACGCTCTATATCGGATATTTCACTGTGAATTGTCAGCGTTTATAGTGCAGTGTGGTATTCAATAAAGCAGTTCTTTGGCCTGTAAAGCATAGGCAAACATTACACTTACTGCAATTCACTATGGAAAAACCAGATTTTCACTTTCTGCATCGTCTTTAGTCCTTATACACTGGCCAGTGACCAAATTGGTCTGTTCTAACTGCGTTAATAGGACTTGGTGTGACAGGCTTTCGTCCCAACATGGAGTCATATCTCCACATTCTTTCTGTTTAGTGGCCTGCCAGGCTTGCCAACATTGTCGGTTGATGGTACAGCTTTGTTCATTGCAATTAGCAACTCTACCAGCCCTGCAAGCGCAAACTTCAGTTGCGACTTCTGGTCTTCGGGATGCATTGTTGGTGGCAGTGATGGTGGTCTAGAACCCATGCATTGACCTTGCATCTGTCAATGCAATCATTGCAATGCCAGGAGGTTTTGATGCACCATCTGTGAGTTTTTACCACAATGTGATACATGCATGTTCTCAACAAAATGGAGATAACGTTTTAGTTTCTCAAATCGTTTCCTTGGCATTCTGTCTGCAATCAAGGGGTATAGCATAACACGTTGGACCAATATGATATATCTGATAGTGGAGCAAACAACTTCCATTTTCATGTGCATTCCTATAAACTGCTCTATTTCATTAGGATAAGTATTCACACTTGACCCACTTTTCTGCACACTCTAGTTATTTGATTGTTCAGTAACTAAAGCCGTAAGATTATCACTCCAAAAATATTTAAAATACCTCAACGGGGTCCACTCTTCAACTCCTTCATCTTTTTCTACATATCAAAATCTACATTTTGAAAGGCAATGTCTTTTTTCTCCAACAGGATACATGTCTCTCATCTTAGTTGTGCCCTCGTCGCCATCATTACTGCCGTTTTCGCTGTCATCACTTCTCTGTTCATCACAGCTTTCTTACTCAACTAACGACATTCAATTATAGATCTGGGTGATACATTTCATCATCATCTTTATCTTCCGAGCTCAAGTCAGACAGATCTGAATCATTGCCATTTATTGTCATTCATTACCATCGACAATGTATCATCGACATCAATCTTCGCTGACATACTTGTTTACACCTCCTAAAATGTAATACTCTATTTATAGAATGCAGGTATGCAGCCATGTAAAAAATAGGGTCAGGGGTTGTTCTTTTAAGTGTTTACATTGCAAAGAATATATGTCTTGTGGTTTTACAAGCAACTAGAGTACAAAATATAACATATACAACCCAGATGTGCTTCTCAAAAATCAGAACAAGGCAATATTGTGCTTAAAAATACAAAATCTCGGTTCTAAATAGACTCTAAAAGTATATTTCAAGAGCACCATCTGAAATATATATGATTTTGTGACTTAGACCAAACTATTTACCCTCTAAAAGAATATAAATATGTGTCATAATAATCAGTGTCATGTTACCATTGGCAATGTTGCCATATGGCAACAAATATATTTCGGAACCTCTGAGCTTTAATAAACATTGTTCATACACTTGAAATAATTATGATATGATATGGCGCAAGCAACTACTAAGGTCAGGTCATTTTGGAAGTTCTTTCATTTTGTTAATCAGTTTTCGCGACCTGCGCGTAAAATGGTCGCCCGGTTTTGAGTTCGCGATCATGGCCAGAAATTTAAGACACTATTTACTGACTATGCGTATCAAATATCAAAACATGGCGTCCAGAAATAACTAGGAATTACTATATGCATTTCACAAAATGTGAAACAGAACTTTATCTACAAACTGATTCGAATTTGTCCACATCGAGCATAGCTGTACGCATACAAACGATGACTTTAAGCTATACTTGGAGTTTATATTCGCCAATGTAACCTTTCCGAATAAATACAAAGCAGTGCAATAGTATAACCATACTAACCTTGGAATATTGACGACAAAATGGACAAACGCATGGTTTTTGCGGTTCGACAATGACGAACTAAACAATGTTGACCAATATATCCACATTGCATATCGAAGTTCGTATTTTGTACTATTAAATGGCCATTCAATGTTGAAAGCGAAACTTTGTTTGCCCTTCCCATTTTACGTTCAAAAACGTTCAAAATTTACACTATTACAATTCTTTCTGGGACTAGATTCCGTGCGTTCAATCACAAATTTTTCTCTTTTAAGTTACATATTTGCTTTCGTGCATGGTATCAAAATGAAGCTCGAAGAAAGCTTTTTCTTGAGACTCATATTACTAGAAGCTGCAATATTATCGGTCAGCAATATTGTTGATTTGTTGATTTACGTCATGTAATACTGCATAGTTATTCTTGCGTATCCGAGCGGGGGAAATATAAAGAATATATAATCATGGAGAAATAGAATAATAGCCCTGACAACTGTGTTAGAAAAATATGTAAAATGGAAATTTACAAGTAATATTAGGGGTATAGTTATTGATGACAAGAATTGTATAAAATACACACAAATAAATCTTGTGTTAAACCCAAGCAAGTTGTCTTCACAATTCGCTTGCCATCAGCAATTTTGTCTCATAGGTTTAACTACTGAGAAAAGTGTGTCCATTAAAAAATGCTGATAAGTCATCCATGATCTGTACCTCAGAGTCTGAAAATGTTTGTATGGCCGGTGGCCTAGATTGGACTGGTATATGTGCAAAATCAATAATTGTACCAGTTACCATATCAATTATTTCTTTATCAGATCTAATTGATTTCCATTTATTAAGGAAACTAGAAAGATTACCTGCTTTGAAGGTCCTAACACTTTGCTCTATAGACCTGTCATAATACGTGGTAAAAGACTATCAAACTTACTTACATCATCAATCACTGTTTGTAATGTTTCTGTGAGGATTACTTAATGTCCCCGCTTTAGTAGTGTGGAGTCCACACTTTCTTTTTGAATGGCTGGTAGCCTTTGCGCTGGCCTAAAAAAGGCTTGCTTTCATCCCCATGATCTTGCGGCGTGTAATTTCCCCCTGTAGAATAGGTCGGTTTGTGATTGTAATCCGACCCTTGCGTGACTGCTGAGCTGGCAATCTTGTTGCACTCTTTAATAGTTTTTAAACTATTTTGTACATCATCCCCCAACAAGAAATCTGTAAGAGGGATTTGCGGACTGCAAAGGGCACGAAGCTCCCGATTTATTGATGGCCTCATGATGTCTCGCCGTCGCAACGATAGGTCATAAGTTGCGTGTCTCGGCAGAGCAAGTGAGTCAGTCAAACAGGTTATAATTTTTTGTTTACCTTCGATGTTCCCCGTGACTTTTGTAATTCTTTCTGTTGCCTCGGTCAGTGCTACAGTTGCTTTCACTATGGCCTGCAGGACATTTTCGATTCTCAAGTCCTGTGTTTTGACCGGTGGTCCAAGTTTCCCCCACAGCTCGGGGTTCACGAGAGAAACTTTGAGTTTATCACAATTTCCAGGTCGGATATACAGCTCGCATTTTTCTTTGAGTTTTGCTACTTTGAGCTTCCCAGCAAATCTTTTGTTGACTAGGTTTGCTAGATGTACGTTTACATCCGGACCTGTTTTGTCCTCGTTGTTGTATACTTCTTCAATCTCTTGCAAGAGTTTATCACTCTAGTCTCGTCACCATCTTGTTCTTTGTCAAGCAAGGCTGTAACTTCTAGATCAGAATCATCAGATGTATCGTCGCAAGCCGATGAAGATTTTTGCTTCTTTCGACGAGAAGGCCCCGGTGGGGTTTCTGCGTCATTTTTTGTCTCTTTGGTCACTCTGTGCAGTATTTTCCGCTTCAGTGAAGCATCGGTGATGCATGTATTTGGCGTTCCCGCCAAAAGATCGAGTTTCTTTCCAAGGCCCTTGATGGCCTCCCACATCCTAGTGGAATCATTATTTGTGTCACCGGTGGTGACATAATCTTGTATTTGTTCGCCCTCTTCGGCGAGCAACCTTTCCTCGTCTTCGTCCGAAAAATTGGATTTTTCTTTCACCTCGTTCACCTTGGCGTCTGCCATGATCGAAAGCTTACGGCACATGATATAGCTTGCTCGCGCAATCTCACGTGATTCTTATGTGATGTAGACTATGATGAGGTAAAATTCAACCACAAACGCTTCGCAAAACCTTTTAAAGTATTATTTATAAACTAAACTGTCTTTTGGCTTTATCGATAAACTTTGAGTTTGAAATAAAATGATTTCAAATTCTCGCATGCAAATAACTTTGCCTTCCTTTTTATTTAAAAAAATTAATATAATAAAAAAGGGTTGTCAATAAAGTATACACTGAAATTGTATGCTGTCCTGTTAAACCTGTTAACTTTGCCTTCCTTTTTATTTAAAAAAATTAATATAATAAAAAAGGGTTGTCAATAAAGTATACACTGAAATTGTATGCTGTCCTGTTAAACTCGTTTATACGCAACGTTTATGCGATCGGCTTTTAAAGCAATTATAAGGCAAACAATACATTAATATTTAAATCTTACCTTCGTTAACGTCGGCGGCTTTGCTAATTGCTCCCTTCTTTTAGCCGTTCTTTCGCCCTTTTTTCTTAAAATGCTTTTGAAATTCACAAAATCTGGCAAACTAATGAAATATATTTGCAAGAAATCATCAAATGAAGAAATGTTTGCTATTTCGTTGTCGTTATGCAGTCGTTATAATGCAAATTTTAAATTTGACCAATCAGTGCTCGCTATTCATGACAGTCCGCCATATTTCTGAGATCAGTGAGAATGACAACCCACCGTTGGTCACCCACGCCCGCGATCATTGATGAACTTTAGACTTCGCTTTTGCATTCGTTTCCTCGGGTGTAAATAGCCGGGCCGAATTAGTACCCTCGCTCCGGGCTTACGCCAGGGCTCGGGGAGAATACATTTTTAAAATTTTTAAATTGATTTTTTCTGTTCTTATTTTTTATCAGTATTATTGATGCTGATTTTTGAAAATACCACTTCTATGTTATAAAATACATTGCTATGTTACTATGTTACTTACTAGTACTGGTGCAATTTTTCAATTTGACATGTAGAAATTTTAAATATACAATTCATATAATTATGTTGTACAGTAATGTGTAAGCAAAATCCTCATATATAGTTTATACTTGTATTAACAGGGATTGTCGACAAATAAATTGTCTTTCAATTGCAGACTTGTTCTGCATGCGATGTTTCAACCCCCTTTTCCATCACAGACGAGTGGAGGTCAATATGTTCATTGTAGTTAAAGTCTGCATGTTTGTAGATAGTACTATATCTATTATATGCATCGCCGTTCAACGGCTGTGATCAGTGCAACTTATGGATCTGATCTAACACCCTTTCCCACTTTGTTGGACCAGTTCGCAAATGAAGGAACGAAATCTATTTATTGTCAGGCCTTAAAATTTGTTAGCAATCTTTATTCAATACGAACAACCCAGCTCAAAATGTGACAAGGAAAGGCGTGCATGGGCACATTTGTCTTATACTATACATATACTGTACTGGCAATAGATCGCTGGAAAACAGAAACTATAACATAATTAACATAACAATTTGAAATTGAACTTGTACCTATTTCGCACAAACGTCAGTAATTATCCTAAAAAAGTACTGGTATATGCATGCTATATATCCTAAATTTTAAAGCTCACATTTTGAAACAACTAACTCAACGCAAACTGTGATTGCCAGGTTACCAAATAATCTAAAATTTTGGACCTGGCCTTCTTTAGCAATGGCATACTGGGGGAAAAACTCAAAATCAAACATATTTTAAAAGTTTTTATCAATTCAGCTGTTTAAAAGGATTTTTATTGGACCTAGAGTTTAAAATTTAACCCATTGTGTCGCATTGCACCCTACTTTATTATTTTACTCTGTTTAACACCAGACGATTTTACTCTTCAAGGGGAGATCGTGCTGGGGGCTTAATGGTTTAATTAACTGGCCTAACTTCGCATGTGTCCAATTAACCAATTGAGTCGCATTGCGCCCTGATGCGTCCTATACTTTATTATTTTACTCTGTCTAACGCCAGATGATTTTACTCGCCAATGGGAGAGCGTTGCCGCTTAAGGGGTTCAACAATATATTTGATCTTGGTATGACTCATTTAATTTTGATACCGTAAGTGATATTTTGAAGTGAAAAGTCATTCAATAATAATATCGAAGAATTCGAACTCATGATCAACCATGGAAATGTATAAATCTATTTTCTATACCGCAAAGCTCTGGATAAAAAAAAACACTGTCAGGTGGCGCAACACTACCATTATGTAACAAATATATTTTCATGCTGTATAATATGTTTACTCAAACTTAAATATGATTTACTGTATTAATATAATATAAATAATCAATATTTTAATAATTTAACAATTTGACTATTCAATTCAGTTTTGAAAATGCTAACTTTAATTTTCAACTCTGATACTTAGACCCCGTTTACACGGTACCGGACGAATTTGTGACCGGCCTGAAATTCGTCCTGTTCCGCCTGTTTACACGCGAATTCGTCCTGTCCCAAATTCGTCCGGTACCGTGTAAACGGGGTCTTAGTCACCTTGGCAGTTTGAATAATAATTATGGTGTAAATGGTTTCAAACAATGATAGGTTCTAAGGTTTAAACATGATAGAGCTAGCTGTGTTCTTGATGCAACTGATCATCATGCAAAGATGGTGATGGCTTGAGAAACAACATCAACAAGAAGAGACTCGTCTTGTACTTCAAGTCATCAAATGTTTTCAGAAGATTTTGAACAATTTTGAAGGTCTCTCATCTCTTAATTTGGAGTCCTCAAGGGCTCTCATCTCTTAATTCAAGGGTTCTCATCTCTTAAATTGGAGTTCATTGGAAAGAAGAAGAGAACACTTCTCACTGATCGAACGTTATAAAACTGTCTTTAATTTAAACGGTCTAAACTTCAGCGACCATTTTGAACATTGTAAGAGTAAGAAAACTAGGGTAACCATCCGTACAAATTGGAAACTAAGTTTACTAGAGTAGATTGTCACAAGTACTCTTTTTTCGTTAGAGTAGTTATACTGTGGAATGATTTGCCAAGCATTGTGGTAATTGCGGTAACGAGCCTGATATAAGAACATTTAAAGCAAGGCTCAAGAAGTATATGAACATTTATTAAGATTGGTATTAAGTTCGTAAAAATCGAGGACATTTGTACATATTTTATAACTTTTTATACTAGATTAAATTCAAATGCGGTGACCTGAATATTGGGCTAAGCACAAGGTCTACCTTTTTCCAATACCAGTGTAATAATTATGTATTGGTATTTGAAATAAAGTATTTTTATTATTATTATTATTATTATTATTACTACCTTTTTCCAATACCAGTGTAATAATTATGTATTGGTATTTGAAATAAAGTATTTCCTATTATTATTATTATTATTATTATTAATATTATTATTATTATTATTATTATTACTATTATTATTATTATTATTATTATTATTATTATTATTATTATTATTACTATTATTATTATTATTACTATTATTATTATTATTATTATTATTATTATTGTTATTATTATTATTATTATTAATTGATCTCAAACCTTTGCACCCGAAAAATAAACTTTTGCTTTGATCTCAAACCTTTGCACCCGAAAAATAAACTTTTGCTTTATAGTCGTTACCTCCTATCCAAACTTTCCTGGCATTTCACTGTAACCACCATATCAAGAACCCGAGTCTCTGAAAATATGGATTCTGTGGTGAACAGGTACGTACGTAAATGGCTTGAAATACCTATATCAGGAACTCCATGTAACGTCTACCTTACCAGCAACAAGTTTGGTCTAAATATCTACCCGCCGTCAATTAAGTTTGCTCAGTGCCAAACAGTTGCTTGTAACGCCTTAAAGACCTCTCCAAATCATTCCATAAAAGACCTCTGGAAAGCAACAACTGAAAGCAAAAACACTCAGTACGACGTTTACACCTCGACAAAGGAAGTCCTTAAAACTTTTACCTCCGGACAAGAAGACAAACTGCAGAATCATCTGATTTTGCAAGGCTCCTACCTCGACAAAGGAAGTCCTTAAAACTTTTACCTCCGGACAAGAAGACAAACTGCAGAATCATCTGATTTTGCAAGGCTCCTTCTCAAATGTCATTAAGTTTTCACTGTCGAAATTAAACGGCATATGGTCTAAATCCCGATCAAACCTCCCAAAGAACATCTATAACTTCACCATTCGTTACATCAATAACTCACTTCCAACTCGTAAAAACCTTACTAAATGGGGAATATTGTCCAACTCTGATTGCTCCTTCTGTTTAAACCCTGAAACCCTTTTACACGTAGTTCCTGGATGTCAAACGTATCTCCCACGATTTACATGGAGACATGATTCTGTTCTGAACTTCATAGCACAAACGCTACAACCTGTAAACAACTCCAATCTTTTCGTTGATCTTCCTGGTTATAAAAGCCCATCAATTGTAACTGGTGACACATTCCGCCCAGACCTACTTCTATCTATCAACTCGGATTGTCTCTATATCCTTGAACTTTCTGTTGGTTATGAGTCTAATCTACAAACAAATGTTGATCGGAAAAGAAGAAGATACGAAGATCTCATTACACAGCAAAAGAACAATTTAAGTCCGTAAAATGTGTAAATTTGTCAATTAGTTCTTTAGGCATCTTCTCAAAAGAATGTCATTCCTTTTTAGATATGTTACATGATCTAGGTCTTGATAAAAGACACCAACATTTTGCTATCAGGAAAATTATGTCTATCGCGATTAGGACAACATATTATATATTTTGTTGCAGAGATAAGGACTGGTCAAATCCAGAATTACTGAACATTTAAGGATACTCATTATTAATATATAAATATTATATAGGTTCAAGTAGCCAATTATAAATTACCTAAATTAGTGAGATTTATTATTGTATTTTTACGTATATAATTTCAATAAAGTTTCCATTATTATTATTATTATAATTATTATTATTATTATTACTTTATAATTATAATTATTATTATATAATTACTATAATTACTATATAATTACTATATTATAATTATTATTATATAATTAAATTACTTTGTTGATAATTTTGGAAATGTTGAGACGGCCCCCGACGAGAAACTCGTATCAAAGTATAAAGATCATTCTATAAAGGATCTAAAGAAGGCTTTAAGCAATTTAAAGTCCACAAATTCGGAGGTAGCCGAAATAAAATATGTGTCTCGTATTCTGCGCAATAAGCTTCGTAACCATGGTGACATTCAGACAGACTCCAACCGAGACAACTCGTTTAATCACGACAAATACATGGAAAGAAATTTTTGGGGTTATGTTAAAAACGTTTTAAATAAGGAAGATGCTGTGTTCCCATCCTTCAGCATGACAGAATGTGCGGTTTATTTTACTAAAACTTTAGCTGCAGTTCACCCTGGCAAACTGTTTCATATTCCAAGCTGGATTCCTAGGTTATCTGATCCGCAAGTGGAATTTGACCTTGACCCGCCTTCATACCAACAAGTTACTGCTGTTATCCGTAAAATGAAAGCATCTGGTTCTCCTTGTCCTCTCGATCAAATATCAGTCATATGCTTTAAGCGATGTCCTTACCTAAGAACTTATTTAACTGAACTAATACGCGCTGTCTGGCTTTCAGGATCTATCCCGAGTGAATGGAAAAGAGCTTGCACTATACTTATTCATAAGAAAGGCAACACGAGTATTCCCTCAAATTTCCGACCGATCACACTCGAATCTATACCGCTTAAAGTATTTACATCATGTCTGCGTAACGCAATGTACTCCTTTCTCACCGCCAATAACTTTATAGAACATAACATACAAAAAGGCTTCACCCCAAATCTGTCTGGTACTATGGAACATACTGCGCAAATGGCTAATATAATCAACAAAGCTCGGATAAAACAACGTTCACTTGTCATCACACTACTTGACCTCAAAAACGCTTTTGGAGAAGTTCATCACAACTTAATCCAATCTGTCCTTGGCTATCATCACATCCCTAATCACATGAATAATTTAATAAAAAGCTTATACACTGATTTTAAAACTTCCGTAATTACGTCTGAGTTCCGTACCCATTTTATACCTGTTGGCCGTGGTGTATTGCAAGGTGACTGTCTTAGTCCTCTACTATTTAATATGTGTTTCAACACATATATTCAACATATCAAAGCTGAAAAGTACCGTCAGTTCGGTTTCTCCCTCCAACTTCTTAATCCAATCCACTGGTTTCAGTTTGCCGATGATGCTGCGGTTATTACTGGTCAAGAGTCGGAAAATCAACATCTCCTTAATCGATTCTCTATCTGGTGTCAATGGTCCAACATGGTTGTTAGAGTTGATAAATGTAGCACATTTGGCATCAAAAAAGTTTTATCAAAATCTGCCCAGTACCTGCCGAAGCTTTTGATCAATAAGGATCTCATACCAACGATTAAGACTGGAGAATCATTTGAGTATTTGGGACGACATTTCGACTTTAACATGACTAATGAAAAACATAAATCTGAAGTGATTTCCCTCATTGATGAACTAATGTCCGAAATAGATCTTAAACCTCTTCACCCAAAAAACAAAATTTTACTTTACAGTCGTTATGTTTTGTCAAAGCTATCCTGGCATTTTACTGTTGCTACGATATCTAAAACTTGGGTAGTCGAAAATATCGATTCTTCGGTGAACAAGTACATCCGAAAATGGCTGGAAGTACCTATATCTGGAACACTAAGTAACGTTTTTCTAACCCGTAATAAGTTTGGTCTAAATATCCTCCCTGCATCAGTCAAATTCATTCAGTGTCAAACAGTTCTACGCAATGCCCTGAAAACATCTCCAAACGATTCAATAAACGAACTGTGGAAGTCAACTAATAATCATACTAACATTCAATACGATAGCTACAACTCAACTAAAGAAGTTTTAAAAACTTTCCATTCTCAACAAGAAAATAAACTTAGGAACCGTTTGAAATGTCAAGGTTCCTTTTTCGAAAATGTTTCTAAATTCTCGCTATCACAACTTAACGCAATCTGGTCGGTATCGCAATCAAAGCTACCAAAGAACATTTTCAACTTTACAATTCGCTATATAAATAATACCCTTCCTACCCGAAAGAACCTCAGTAGATGGGGAATTTCATCAAGTTCTGACTGCTCGTTCTGCTTACACCCTGAATCACTTCTACACGTTGTTGCCGGTTGTCAACATTACTTGGAACGATTTACTTGGAGACACGATTGCATACTAAACTTTCTTGCTAAAACTTTTCAAAGTTTAAACGAATGCAAATTACATGTTGATCTTCCTGGATTTGAAAGCCCCTCGATTATTACGGGAGATGAATATCGTCCTGATTTACTTGTCTCCACTTCAGACAAACATCTCTACGTCGTTGAACTTACCGTAGGCTTTGAATCAAACCTCACAAACAATGTTAACCGCAAGAAAGCTAAATATAAAAACCTAATTAGAGAACTGGATCAAAACTTTACATCTGTCAAATTTATAAATCTTTCTGTCAGTTCGCTAGGAGTGTTTGACAAAGAATGTCATACATTCGTAAAAATGCTAAATGAGTTAGGACTGGATAATCAACACCAACAATATTGTATCAGAAAAATTATCCGATCAACGTACTACATATTTTGCTGTAGAAATAAAGAATGGACAAATCCCGAACTAATGAACATTTAAAGTAACTATTTCTGTAAATAAGTAGTAATTTTTGTATATAAAATTATAACCATGCACGTATAAGTGATTCAAGTAGTCAATTGTAGGTTACCTCAAGAAGTGAGATTTACAATTGTATATATCTATAAATGTTCTATTAATAAAGTTTTCATTATTATTATTATTATTATTATTATTATTATTATTATTATTATTATTATTATTATTATTATTATTATTATTATTATTATTATTATTATTATTATTATTATTATTATTATTAATAATAATAATTACGCAGCAGAAAGAATCTAATTACGATCTAATTAAGAATCTAATTAGAAAGGATCTAATTACGCAGCAGAAAGACCATTTCAAAACTGTCAAATTTATTAATTTGTCTATTAGTGCCTTAGGTGTTTTCTCAAAAGAATGTAGCACGTTTATGAAAATGTTGAACGAAGTTGGTCTTGATAAAAAACATCAGAACTTTTGTGTTAAGAAAATAATGTCCATCGCCATCAGAACAACGTACTATATATTTTGTTGTAGAAACAAGGATTGGACCGATCTGGACTTGATGAACATTTAAGAATGAGCTTTCTCTTAGTTTTATACCTGTAATATAGTTTATCAATAATTAATAGTTCAAGTAGTCAATTATAAATTACCTTAATTAGTGAGATTTATAATTGTATATACATAAAATGTCAAAATAAAGTTTCCATTATTATTATCATTATTATTATTATTATTATTATTATTATTTTAATAAAATTAAATTCAATTTAACCTTGACCCCCCGACCTATCAACAAATTACGAATGTTATACGCAAAATGAAATCGTCTGGTTCTCCTTGCCCTCTTGATCAACTTTCTATAATAA
>CACRXK020001659.1:0-25673 GCA_902702795.2 Paramuricea clavata
ATATTTACTCTAAGTAGCTTTTAGACGTTTTAAAGTAGAATTAATAACTTTGTATGTATTGTATATGAGGGCCACAGGTTTTTCAGTTATATTGCTGTCATGTGTTTTTACCCTCTTTAAATAAAGTTGTTCATTCATTCATTCAATTATATAAAAGATAAGACGACAGGTGAAATTGTTTGGACCAATGGTATTATTATTTCTGTTTACATATAATACTTCAGATTACGCATATTTGACGTATATTTGTAAATGGTCTGTTCATATTCAGTATAGAAATAGAATAAATGTTGTCAAACTCGCGGCGCGCAAAATCACCATTGCAAATCCGTAATGGATCCCAATGTCTGGGACCACTGGTATAACCAAAATTAAAATTTCCTTTCATTAATTGTGGGATCCATATTCGCCGTTTTATTACTTTTATCACCATCCGGTAGATAAATAATCCCAGACATTGTATTATTAAAGTCTGTGGAAGGCCACTCGAAGACCTTTGATCTTTAATTATGTTTACTTAGTAACTTCGAATAACACTCAAGTCCAGTAGTTGTATCGGTATTTATGCTAATTAACCACCATGCTCAACAGGAACCCAAGTTTGTATAATGGTACCAGACAGTACTAGCCCGTACCAATCACGGCAAACTATTTTACACTGCGTGCAAGATTGCCACACTGTCAGTTGCTTTTGCAACATCAACTGTCTGCATATTAATTTGTACAGTATACTTCCAGGGCAGTCAACTTAAAGTTAGGCAAAGCGGGACCAACTGGTAAGTGGTAAAACGACGGAAAAGATGGGAAATGGAGAGATGGTTTAAGAAAAACCAAAGAGCCTCATCTCACTCGATTGGAAATGCAACACAATCAAAACATCAATAATGACGACATTAGATCGAAGACAATGGAAAATTACGACATAACGTGAGACCTGCCATTTAAGTAGAAATAAGGTGATCATGATGTTTTCACAACCTCGCAAGCTAGGATATTTGCTTCTGCTTCCCTTTGTACAATCATAAATGGAGGTGCGAAACCACACTGTCCCTGGCGATATGGCAAATTCAGGTATCAATCCAGCTCGTTGCGAGCACATGTTCGAATACACGTGAACAAAGAATAGGAAAGGAAATATAATAAACAGCTGCGATGTGAAGGACATGTACAAGTACCTGAAAAGTATAAGCAAAATGTAAGGGCCTTCGTCGAAACGTCGAAGTTCTGCTTATATTTTTCAGGTAGTTGTATCTCCTTCTCACTACAGCTGTCTGTTATTGTCACTACCCACTGGGCTGGCACCGCCGTTCAAGAAAGAATTACAATACTGACTATAGTGACTACCGTATTCGATGTACTGGACATGCATAAAAACGTGCAAGTTGTAACAGATCTGCAAACAAGTTGAAAGTTACAAGTTTGTTGTCAAGCCGATATCAGGATGTGTTCCAACTTGTTCGCAGTTGTTATGACAAGCCTAGCACAAGTTGTTATGATCTTGTTACAACTTACAAGATTGACGATGTTAACAAATTGTTCCAACAAGACTAATACAGATGTTTGTGATGTTACTCTGAGTGTATATCCACACCGGACAAGCTTGAAAAATATGCCTGGTCACAGCGAGAATCGAACCTATACGACCTTTGGAATACTAGCCCAATGCTCTGTCAACTGAGGCTATGTTTACATTGTATCGGATCACTTTGCGTCCGACGCAAAAACCATATCGGATAGGGCTTCTGTTTACATATGAAACGCTGTTATCGAAGTGGTGCGCGGTGTATCGGATCGGTTTTTGCAACGCTCTCATTGTAATGTAAACACCAATCGGAGCAATTTCGGTTCAATGCGTGACTCGGATGGAATCTGGCAAACAACAACTTATTATTCTAATAATATATAGAAGAAAATACGACGGCATAGATGGGCGGGGCGGAAGCTGTTTACACTCGGGCCGTAACTTTTCGCGAACGAAACAAAAACTGATCCGATACAATGTAAACATAGCCTGAGCTACGCGGTCAGGTCGGTTCAAGTATGTGATATTTCGGAACTGAGTCTAGACTAATACAGGCTGTCCACAACAAGTTGCTACGAGTTTGTTGTCATTAACTTGTTAACAACTTGTTACGTGCAGACAACATCAGACTTTTGGAACAACTTTTTGCATGTCTGTTGACCTCAGCAACCTCTTGTTACAAAATGATAACAACTTGTTCCAGACTTTTCAACACAACTGGGAACAAGCAATGCAAACACATTTTGTTCACAAGCTGTGAGATCTTTGCATGAGCAATACAGTATATTTATGAAAAGCTGATGTTTCATTTGGGATTGGCTTTACACCCTGTGGCAACGTAGCATACACAAGTATTGAGGTAAGGTATTTCAATCCCACAGCACATACAGTATATACTGCACATTTAATTGAGAAAGCAACCATATATTACCTGGTCACCAAAAGCATGACGACCAATCACAATGGGTTTCTCCCAGCCAGGCACCAATCTTGGAATAGATTTACAAATGATTGGTTCACGGAACACAGTACCACCAAGGATGTTCCTGATTGTACCATTTGGACTTCTCCACATCTTTTTCAATTGAAACTCTGTACAGTACACAAGTGGTTTGGATAGTTAGAATACAGTACTACCTCGTATTTTATGTAATTATGTTAACCCTTTAAAGTGCATGATTCTTCCCCTGACGAGTAAAAGGCCTGGCATTAGACAGAGTACAGTAAAATGATCAACTAGGGTGCATTTGGGCACATTGCAGCTTAATGGGTTAATTAATGAACAAATTCTAAAACATGACCAATAAGCAGAATAATAAGGAAAAACAACTTAAAATTACAGTAACTTTCATTTTTAACCCATTACAGTAAGTTGCATTGTGTCCTAATTTGACCTTCTGCTTATTTCAAAACTTGGGAAAATAAAACTTCTATTGATGAAGACATGAATTGTGAAACTTCTATCTTCATGTTTCTAAACAGGCTGATGGGAAGATTGCTTTGAAAGTTTCATCAACCTAGGATTAAGCTAACTGGCTTTCGAACAACCAGCCTCAGTTCATAAACATATATAGCAGCTAGCAAAGTTTTTAGAAGAATCAATTGAACTAATTAAAGTAATGCCCATAAAAATCATCATTAGCAAAAAACTGCCAACAGTAATTTCATTTTCAGCTTCATTTATCAGCAGCAATGGACCTTTCACCTTTTGACTAAAATTTAGATCTCAACAAGTCTAGACAAAAATTTCATCACAGCTTGAAAGAGCATCACAAAATTAGTAATATTCCAAAGTTTCGTTGCGAAATGTTGTAAAATGCGGAAAATATAGCCTTGCGAAGTTTGCCGTTTTTCAGTCATTTTGTATTACGCACGGGAAATACATACCACCTTCGGAAAAAGGGTATGTATTTCCCGCGCGTAATACAAAATGACTGAAAATTGCAAACTTCGCAGGGCTATTATTATCCGCATTTTACAACATTTCGCAACGAAACTTTGGAATATTACTAATTTTGTGATGCTCTTTCAAGCTGTGATGGAATTTTTGTCTAGACTTGTTGAGATCTAAATTTTAGTCAAAAGGTGAAAGGTCCATTGCGGTTTGCATTCGAAAAATGCAAGGGTAAATTTTAGTGTTTTTTTTGCTGGGCGATTTTCAGTACACAGAGTCCCAACATCAATATTAACTAGAGATGCGTATTTCCTATGGATGAATTTAGGCAATTTGGTTCAATAATTAGTATGACAACAGACACCATTTTGGCACACTGTATGAGCAGCCCGCAACTCAGGGGTGTATATTCTTCAGTGACCTTTGATTTCTTCCCCTCCCCCCTCTCTTCAGCTTTGATTTTCTTCCCTGTATCTTGAAGAAATTTGGTCGCGGCATCGGAGTCTGTCGGCTCCACCTTTACTATTCCAGTAATTTTCCTACGATTTAAAGAATTATTTTCGCAGAAACGTTTGGTTCAAGACATAGAAAAATGATGTTACAATGCTGATTTTGACAACAAATTTTTCAGTTTATTTAGAACTTCTGCATCTCATTTTTTAACAAACGTTTTTAGTTTCACAAACATTAATATATATATTCACTTTTTTAAAATTTTGATTTAAATATTGACATTATGTTCCAATTCCCCTTCCTCTTGCCATAAAAAGTCATACTTCATCTATACCCCTCCCCCTCCTTGCCGACATAATATGAGACTGATCCCCAAGTTTTCTCTGTGAGTCAGTTCTTTTTCATTCTCATCCCTTGTCCTTTCTCTTCTTTTCCTTTTGCCCCCTCATTTTCCTTTTGCCCTTTCCTTTCTTTTCCAGGCTTTGTTCTCTTCTTTTCCCTCTTTCTTTTCTTTTCCTTTCCCTTCTCTTCCTTTCTTTTTCACTCTTCTTTGAATTTCTTCTCTGGCCCTAAGACCCTTTGATTCCTTTCCCCCCCCCCAGGGGGGATTATAGAAGAATACACACCCCTGCCGCAACCAGTCAACCACCCGGAGAAAATAGGGTTGCACAGTTAAATAATCACACTGAAAAAATAATATGGTTGGCAGCACCCTCGAAAACGAGGTCGACCTAAATCTGACATAGGTCGACACGTCTCGGCATTTTTAAAAATCTGTTTCCATGTCTTGGAGCACTAGTAATCACCTTTTGCCGGGGAAACGCGAACTACAGTAACACGACGGGTTTCCTTTTGGAGTCTTACCTTAAATTAAGGTTGGCAAAAATTTGCCGACCTGGCATTGGCGAATGCCGACCTCGTTTTCGAGGGCTGCAGCGGAAAAAAATAGGGTTGGTCGGGAAACCGGAACCACAGGTATTTTTTTAGGCCTTAAGACGTTATACAAAATGCTAATTTGGAACTACTGTGCCAAAACTGTTAGTGAATAAAGCATTAGAATTTAACAAATTGGAGATTTTAATATATCATTTCATATTGAACTAAAACCTAATATGTACAGTACCTTTCACTCTTGCTTCATCAGGAGTGATTGTAGCACACTTAATCCCAACATTATACTTCTTGATGGCCTCTGCAGCTTCAATTGTCACCTGGTCACGAGTTTCATCTCGATACGGTAGACCAAGATCATAATATTTGATATCCAAATCAAGATATGGAAGAATAAGCTACAATAAATCATAATAAAGCAGTTTTATAGATTAACCCCTTAAGCTGCATTGTGCCCTGATGCACCCTACTTTATTACATCAATGGATAAAGTCCCTATCAAACTTGCACATTTAGGCTACTTGTTCAGGGATGTTAGATTTTATTTTCAATTTCAATTTGCTTTTGTAATCTGACTTTGAATGTTTGTTTAGAAGTTTGGAATCTTCCAAAGTTTGATTCGAAGTTCATTCCAATGATGTATAATTGTGCGCCGGCTGATCGCGGGCACCATGATTTTTTCATTAGTTAGTTGGTTAAAATTGAAACTTGCTAAAAAGGTGTGTAACTGATGAAAAAAATGTTTTGCTGATGAGCAATGACAAGTGTTGTTACTGTTGTATCATAAGTTATAACCACCATTTAGCTACTCTTACACAACCAGGCACACAAATTTCTTGAGTCCTTAAAGAATTATAGAGGCCAATCCAATCACCAGGCAATTATTAATACTCAAAGTCTCGCTTGAACATTTGATGCTGCGCCAACCACCAAAACTCAAAACTTGTGCGCCAACAGAACTTCGACGTGATTGTGCGTCAGCAATCCAAAACTCATGCGGAAGATCGTCCAGAGAACATGCATGGAATGCACCCTGGTTGGTTAAATAAGCCAGCCAATCAAATTGCTTACTCTTGAATCATTGTAAATCATCGGAATGAACTTTAATAAAAACAACTTTTGGAAATTTTGCAACAAATGTTCCGAAATTAACATTCAAAGTCATATTTCAAAAGCAAATTGAAATCAACAGTAATAAGTAAACCAGATTAAGGTGAAGCCAGTACTGCAAGGTTTCCTTCAACATTTATGACTGATATTAACATATTAAGTTGCAATGAACCCTAATCCATTTCACCTTGCCTTTAAATCTGTCAAAAAATTCTGTCAATTCTACTTGTTAAGAGGGAAGTGTCTGATGTTTGTTCCTCCAGATAGACAGATGGTCTGTCTTACGCCTGGTTCACATATACAGTATGCCTGCGACGTGCCTGCGACGATGCCGGCGGTAGCTTAAAACGTAAACTATGTGAATATTTGTTCGCCGATTGCCTCCAGTGCCACAGTTACATCGGCGGTAGCCCGGGAAAGTTGACTTGAGTTCAACTTTGCCGGTATTTCGGCGGCAAGTAGAGGCATAATGATACAGTCGCAGGCATATGTGAACCAGGCTTTATTCAACTTATTGCTGTCTCATTCACAGACAGACTATTAAAAGTTAACTTTGTACATTTACAAGTGTGCCAACAGTTTCATATCACAGAATTTAAATTTCCTAATATTTCCTTATTCAGATTAAGCCTACAATATTAATATTCCCTTCTCTTTACAGCTTGCGAAATCAAACTTAACCTCAAAAATTCCAGTTACAAAACCCACACTAAAAATTGCGTGACAGACTTTTACTATTGCTTTTAATTGTCCATAGAATGTTGAAATTGCAACCTTGAAATCGACAATACACATGTCACATGGGACACGTAATTACATAAACAATAATTTTAATACACTTTAGTTAAACCTTGAACATCGTTTTTACTATAACTACCTTTTCTTTAATTTTCTCCCAAATAATTCGTGTCATTTCGTCTCCGTCCAACTCGACGACAGATCCATCGACTTTGATTTTCCCCCCATCAGAATCTAAACACGTGTGACAAATAAATTTGTGTCAATCGCGCCGGCTCTGTTATAGGTCATTATACACTCGAAAATGAAGCGAATATAAACTAAACTTACAATTCCTTTTGTGCAGCGATTGTGTAGATAGCGAGCTGAGGACATAAGGAGACGTAGTTCTCGTTTTTAAGCCCCTCAGAGCTGATTTTACCAAAGTTTTCTGAAATCCAAACCTCTGTATTGCTGCCATACTGTAGTTCCGGCGTTCGGAGAAGCGAAAGAACGACCAAGGTCAGGAGGATATGTAGGGATTGAATGGGATGTTTGTGGTGAGGATTGTATTTGATGGTACCTAAATGGATGCTAGTGGATCAAAACAGTTTTAGGTAGGCATGTGTAGTTTGTTGTCCTGCAATGTTCCTTATTGCTCAATTGTGTACATATTTTATCCACTTTCATGCCTGTTGGTGTGTCATTTGCAGAGTTAAATTAAGTTGCCAGACTTGGGATTTTATCCCACGATCTTGGGACTTTTTGAAGCGGTTGGGATATTTTTGGGATTTATTTTCAGAAATGAGACTTTGGGATTTTCAAAAAAACAGTCATGAAAAATAATTTAATTGCTGCCGCAGCGAGCGAGCATTAAGCGAGCGAGCAAGGCAGCAGACTAAAATCGTACAGCTACTTAAAATCTCAATCTTGTTAGAGCCGCAAAGCATGTTGGTTGAAAGTCATTTTACCAACATGCAACGCGCGGCTATCAGGGCGGCTATTTGAATTGCAGTGCTATTAAATATTTACAATTCTTCACTTTCACGCTGTTTTTAAAAGCAATATTGCACAGGTATAAATCTACAATAGAATTATAAATGCAGTTAATTAATTTGTGAGCGAGTGGTAGTTCAATACAGAAAGTTTCAGACCCATTTTGCATGACATAACTCATATTAAAATCACTAACGTCACTAACAGGCGACGAACAGTCGGGGAATTTTTTTCTACAGCCAATCACTTGTCAGAAAACAGCCGTAAACAACCTAATTAGAACAAAATCTTTGTATTGCTTGTAAACTTGAGTGAAGTATTGAAAATTTAACTCAGTTTACAAGCCAGTAAAATGGAAAAATCGCTGCAAATTGCAGTGTTGTCGCACCAAAGTTGCAGTCAAAATCCCAGGGTGTGTACATTGGAGATTTCAAAAAATCGTTGTAGAAATCGCAGTGAAAATTGCAAGTGTAAACGGGCCTTTGTGTGAAGTAATGTTCACTAAAGCATAAGCAAGAATATATCAAGTGGAATCTGTTGAATTAATCGCTGTTTTTATAGTGCGCGTACAAATACAAACGACAAATATACTATCGGATTTCATATTAAGTCTAATACTACTATATTTCACTATATTTTAGATAGTATTTTAATACGTTTCGCAGTTTTATAGGCTACGCTTCAAATTTTGTATTTGTATATTTCGTATATGCGAATATGCGATAACACATCTTTGATTTGCAATCACTACAAATAGTATTTTAAAACGTTCATGGCGTGTGCTTCTTAAAGGCAGCATTTACTACATTTTAGGTAACCTAGTTTTATTGATATATTTTAGTCAACAAATTGATACAAGCTTCCGGAAATTACGTCACTTTGGAGAAATACGTCACTATAGAGCCTCGTTTTCGTGATTGAGACGCGGCCTTTACTGATGTCAGATACACAAAAACGAGGCTCTATAGCCAAAGTGACGTACTTTCCGGAAGCGTGTATTATTAGTAGTGTACGATCTCTTTATCAAGGCCGTGCTACCAGGGGGGTGTGGGGTGTATCACCCCCCCCCCCCAAAGAAAAGTAAAAAAGGGGGCCCAAATTGCGGAGAGGGGCCCTGGAAAGCGGAACGTGTTAAATATTAAGGAATTTACTGGAACTAATTGGTCTAAAAAGGTCTTCAAAACTAAATTTAAGCCCTCATTATGTAAACCTAGTGTTTGAAAAATTTTTGGGGCCTCCCCACCTCCCCCATATTTTCCGGAAAAATTCTTTGGTTGCTGGAAAAAAAATTTTGATGGGCCCCCAAATGGGAGGGAGCCCAAGTTTTTAATTTCCCCCCCCCCCCCCAACCAAAAACCACTTGGCACGGCCCTGCTCTTTATTAACATTATATGAAGCTTATTGCATGAAATCTATGGCCCGAAAAAGGCGCGAAACGGTGACAAGCTTTAATTTCTTTCAACTGAATGTGAATATTGCGTACGAGTCAGTTTCGACCATTGGAATGAATCAGAATTACCTCCAACCAACAGCCAATCCCCGTCTTTTCACGCATGCGAAGAGCGCTCAATTAATCAATCATGATATAAACACGCGGGTATTGGGGTCAAGATTTGGCTTCAAGAAAAAGATAGGCAGTTTATCTGAAGGTAGCGTTCCAGTTATATTTCAATGGTTTCGACAAGCGTTGAGGGGCTTGGAAACGAAAGTGGGAACTTTGGGATTTTTGGAGAGAAAAACACGGAATCTTGGGTTTTCAAATTTTGAGGCTTTATTAGGATTTTGACAAAGTTAGACCTGGTAACTCTAATCATTAGGTTTTGTAATTTTCACAGCATATTTTTAATCATATTTTTTTATGTTTTCTTGCGACAAGAAATGCGCTACCAGTTTCATATTTATTCTGGCATTGCACGTCTGCCACTGGACAACGAAAAATTCGTTGCTTCAGGCGGAATTCGAACTCGCGTTTCCCTCGGATTTCTAGACCGGATTGCCGGTGCAAGCATTACGAAATATTTTCGTGACGACCTAACGTGGCTCCAAATGTTCGATATCAATTGGGGCGTGAGTTCTGTTTCAAATCTTCCAGGGACGTCGCTACGGGGGGGTGGGGGTGTAACCCCCCCCCCCAATAATTCAAAACGTTGGTCAAAGTTGGTCAAAATGGACTACTAATATTTTCTTAAAATTGAAGGTCAAAGTTGGTAAAATTTGGTCAAAGTTTGAGATAAAAGATGGTCAAAGTTATGGAATCGTTCGTAATTTTAACAATTTCTAAGCTTTGGTCATGTCGCCCTGAAACAATCGCAACCCTTGCTTGTTTTGGTCGAAAAATACAAGCTTTGCTTATGTTAGTCCGAAAACATCTCTACTGACTTGGTCAAAATTCTAGCAAAAGTTGGTCAAAATATGACGACCCGCCCCCCCCCCCAGTGTTGATGTCTTAATTTACGACGTCCCTGCAAATCCTAACTGTCATTGTTCTTGTTTTCTGTATACTTTTTTTATGTCAAACAATGTTTAATGTAATGTATGTAAATTTGAAAAATTCACTAAACTAAACTAAACTAAACTAAACTAAATTAAACTAAACTAAACTAAACGTCTAAACGCTTGTCTTGGAGGACGCGCACAATCCGGTTCCCCGAGCCTGCGATCCTCAAGAAGGAACGTGATGCTCTGGGATAGTCCGTTTCGGGGAGGAATCTGATTGGCCGTTGATATGGAATGCGCAGTTCAATCTTATAGCCTGGATTCCTGGCTTCCGGCAAGGGATTATCCCAGAGCCTCGCGTTCCAATTCCCGAGGATAGCAGGCTCGGGGAACGAGATTGGGACGCGCAATGTTTCAATTCTATTTCGGAACCTCGAAGATATGACTGATGCGATTTTAAAATTCTCAGTTTTCCTTGAAACGATTGCCTGCATTTTTACGGAAATACAGCCTGTTCATCAAATTTTGTATTCTTACAAAACGAACGGAGTTCCGATTCTATTTTTAACAAGACGCCTGCTCAGGCGTTCATACTGACCTGAAAATGGTGACATACGTGCTATGGTGCAATTGACAAGAATACAAAACGTGAACCGCAAACGAAAAGTGTGAAACGGTGAAAGGCTAAAAGCGTGGTGTGATCCTCAGGAGATGTTTTCCAATGCCCAATGAACAGTGGCGTGCTGGGTACTAATTTTCTGGGGGGGCCAGTGGGCTTTCAACTAATATGCGCCCCTATATTGTAACGCTTGATAAACGAGTGTCGAAGGCACGAGCCGAGCGCCGCAGGTGCGAGGTTTCTCTAGGGGGGTCCGGGGGCATGCCCCCTCGGAAAATTTTGAATTTAGGGTCTCTGAAATGCCATTTCCTGGACTTTGGGGGGAAGGTTTGACAGAAATCTGATGGTCAGGAAACGGCATTATAACGTGTTGAAATTTGCAATTTGGTTAGAATTATATATAGTAGTAGTTCTTAAATTGGGCAATGCTAACTCAGTTCCAGCGATTAATCTAATCCCAATTCTATTCTCTACTGATCTGGTGATCTGAATACATTTACAACATACAGCTCTTTTATACAATAACACACGGACCCCACGCATATGCACTTTAAGGTTACCTTGCTTGGCTGCCAAAAGGGCGCTTTTCAGCATTATCTTATCACTTACATTACTCATGAGTCATGATGTTTCTTGCACAAACAACTAAATTGCGTACACAACTTACATTATCATAACTATCTAATTTGCGCCGCTCTCGTGATTCGTGAAGCATAATACCTTCATAATATAAGGGCATATATAATACCAGCAAACTGAAAGGGCATAATTCCCGTGATCGCTTCGAAACCTGACCAATATTCCGGTAATGAGACATTGTGTGCGATCACTGATCATGTTTCTATATGAACGATTTTGTGTGAGCCGTGAAGTAGCAAATTAGCAAATACGGTTAGACCAAATAGTCTGTAATTTAATATATCACTTTGTCGTCTATGCGCTTAGTCTCGATCTGTTTATAAGCCTATATAAATATATACTTCTTGACGGAAGTAACTATATTTTTTCAAATGCGTTTTTTCCCACCCACTTTCAAAATTCCCCACGGAACGGCGCCCCCATTTTATTTTTGCGCCCCCCCCCCCCAAGAATTGCCAGCTGTGGGGGGGGGGGGCGTGCCCCCCCCTGCCAACACGCCACTGCCAATGAAACACAAGTATTACTCACAAATACAAACGTTATCCATAAATGCACATGGTCTCTGAGCATGCAATGCGATGCGCTAACGCAGACAACATTGTTTACATTCCGTGAGTCCGTATTAAACGTATAAAATTCGAAAAACTCAGTGATCCAGATATTGCATTTCCAGAGACGTTTGGAAAGTGCAGAGTAGGATAAATCCAAAATCCACAGGAAAACGCGCTAAAATTCGTTGACAAATGAATAAATTGTTTGAGACTGAAATAGCCACTCATTGAATGGCCGCCATCTTGAAAACTGATCAGCATAGTAAACTGGAACACTGAAAACTGAGCCTGCGATGCGCTAACGCAAACTCGATTTCTCGACGACGAAAAAAACAGGAAAAAATAGATATTTAGGGATTTAAGACACTTGACCTTTCAGGTCAGTATAATAAGGGGCGGACCATTAGAAATCCCGGGAGGGGGGGTATAAAATTTTTGCGGCACGAATTTTTTTTCAGTCTCATGTATCTGCAGGAATTTTTTTAATGCATTTAACCTCTGCACGAATTTTTTTTCAAGACTCAAGACTACTTGAGTTTCCCCGACAAATACCGAAAACATTTTTCCGGAATTTGTTTTGGCGACCTCCTAACCCGTCGTCAAAAAAATTTCGGTCAGTGTACCATTTTAGGGGTCAAAAATTTTTTCAGGACATACCACATACCAAAAGTTACCACAAAATTCACAGAATTTATCAATTTTTTTTTTTAATAAACTAACATTGCCCGACTGTTCAGGGAATATTGCCCGACTGCCAAATGACCGGTACACCCATGACTTTTCTGTTTGCTTGCACGAATTTAATTTTTTTTTAGTAATGGCTGCAAGAAATTTTTTTCCAGGCATTTTTCTTTGCACGATTTTTTTTTTTTGAATTTTCACCCCCCCTCCCGGGATTTCTAATGGTCCGCCCCTAAGCTGTTGCAAAACCGAACCAACAAATAGAAAAATTAAATTAATTGACATTAGACGCATTAGCGTTCACACTGAACCAAGATGGCGCCGATTGACACGTAATGACGTCATTTACAAACGAAGAATCAGTCGATCGCTTTGAGACCTCGTTCAATCTATTTTATGACGCATTATTGTAACTTCAAATATTAGAGTTATGAAAGTGCGGACAGCAACAATAAACGCTCTTGGAGGTTGACAAATAACGGAAGTTGTTTGCACAATAATGGAATATACGTCTGCTCAGGAAATGCGAATGACAATAAAGGTCAATAAAATATTAACTGCAATAACTGAGATTCCTTGTGGGCGACCAGAAGCAGTAGCTATAGTTTTTACACCGAAAAGAACCAACATAGCTCGGTAAATAAGAAGACTACCAGTCTTCAAACTTTTAAAACTGTAGCTTTAAGTTGTAAAAAGTGATAAATATAAAAAGGATTATTGAATGTGATGTGTGGATAGATTTGCAATAACAGCAAACAATGGTTGCTTGCCGTGAAAATTCACATGGGTATTTCTTTCATTGAAATGACATTGTTTTACTTGTCATTTAAAGATTGATGTCTATTGAAAGACCGCGATAAAATTACGGCTTTGATTAATGTCTTTATCCTGAAATAGTTAAAAGTCGTTTGTGCCTGAAAAACATAGTGAAACAATATGCTCTTTTGAGACAAATGTGCAAAACCCACGGGCAATTGAATGAGGCTTCTCTATTTCAAAATGATCATTGAAAATGATTTCACAGCGCTCGTAATGACTTCGCTATTTAGCAAAATAATGGGCGGGTTTGGGGCAATAATTAAATATTGCAAATATAAGTAATAGCCATGATTATAGGTGTTGCAATATCAATTAATGTCTTTAGGTTGCTGTAAATGCTACAGAAATTGAGATTGTATATTTTAATGTTCACTGCCCTGATTACAGATAGCCGGTTTCCAATATCAATTAATGTCTAGGTTGTTTTAATATACAATAGCATGATAGATCCGTTTGTAAAATATGTATTTCCAAATTTCACTCGGTCCTAATTACAGGTTTAAGGTTTTCAAATAACATGAATTATTTTTCACTCAGCCCTCAGGCTCTTTAAATGATCGAAGGCTTTTGTAAATGTTATACGTAGAATACAGAAATTGCGTATATTGTTTTAACTGAAGTCGCTGTTCTAAAGACTGAGCTTCTTATATTGTTTGTTAATTTGAGTAATTAAGTACCTGTTTGTTAGAAATATTACCCCTAAAGTCAAATGTTACTCGTTTCTCTGTATTTTTCGAAAGTGATGTAGCTTTTGCAATATATTACTAGCAGAAACTGTGTTTGTCAAGATGCAAAACTGTGCTTCCTATTTCGACGCTCAGACAGGTAAGGACAATTTTGGGGGGGCATGTGACTGATCTCTGTGATCTGACAAGATATATGATATGCAATTGCAATCAAGAAGCTGTATTTAACCGGTATATAAATAGACCAAATTGTCCATGGCATGCATGCAGTCAATTTCGACCCCCTCTTGTCGGGTTCAACATTATCTTCCTGAAGCTGCACACAAATATATTACAGGATATACAAGCAGGACCGTCCTCAGGAAATTCTTCAGGGGGGGTGTAATAAGGTCAATTCAACCGACTGGTTCAAAAAAAATTTTTCCGGAACAAAAATTTTTTGTCGACCTCCCCCCCCCTACCATTTTCGGGGTCCAAAAATTTTTCCGGACGTACAAAAATTTTCCGGAACATTCAAAAATTTTCCGCACATAACAAATTTTCAACATTTTTTAACATTTTTCCAAAATTTTTACATTTTTCCTCAAAATTTTCCTAAAATTCCCACCACGTTCTTGCCCTTTGCGCCAAAAATATTTAACCCAAATAGCAGTTCTACCGACTGAATAGCAGTCCTACCGACTGAATAGCAGTCCTGCCGACTGAATACAATTACTGGGGGGGTGTCACACCCCCCCACACCCCCCGTAGCTCCGGGCCTGTATACAAGTAAAACAAACAGCTTAATTTTAAATTTGTTCATATATCATTCAATAGGCACAACGTATTCAATAGTGTGTGTGGAAGTTAAAGAGTGATTAGGATTAGGTCCTATGAGCTCCTCCTCCAGATTTTTAAAAACACGCCTCAAATCAAAACGTGCCAAATTCGGTACTATATATTTCCGATTGAACCTTTTGTAATATGGCATGCATGAATATACCGTATAATATAATAAGTAAAGGCAGATACGAATATAGGATAATGGCGAAACCAGGCTTTCCACTACTCGAGGTTCACCAAAAAAGGCTTGAGAAGGGCCAAAAACGTTTTTATATACAATTATTATAATACCTAACCAGGAACACCTGCGAAAAATTTAACTGTAGGTCCTCTGCTAGGAATTAAACCGGTCCTGAGATCTATAACCAACTGAGCTACAATGAGTCCTGTTGTCGAGCTCTAACCACAAGTTCACATTCTGGAAATTTCCATCTGCAAAATCCTTCAACAATAGCCGTTCAATCGAGTGAGATATATGCCCCCAAATCTTCATATTTACCGAAAAACGTTTGGTTATATATGACTACACTTTTAAATTCGAAAGAGTAATTTTGACCCCTTGAAAGGAGTAGTTTTTTTTATCCCAGGACTACTCTTTCAAAAGAGTCGTTTCAGTCCCTTCGGTGCTTACTCTTCGAAAGGGTTGATTGTTCTCCTTTCAGAGGGTAGTTTTACCTCCTCAAAGTGTAGGAACGTTACCCCTCGAAAAGGTCGTTTAAGCTATCCAAAAGCGTCGTTTATAGTTTGGTTAGTGACTGAAATTAACGTGTTAGAGTTAATCTGTAGTGTTGGTCAATTTTTAAAATTAGAGTGTCTGAAGTGGCGTGCCATGCCATTTTCTGCGTTTTGGAGTTCATGTTATGAATATGGAACCTTGATAATTACGATATAAATTATTATTTAACACACACTTATACATGCATGCATGACTAAATCCACAAACAAGAGGGAACACTTAAAACCTAAGTAGCAAGTTAATTTAAATGTTTACATTAAAATCTTATGAAAATATAATGTCCATGTCTTTCGCAAGTCCGAATTTTCCCATGGGGTGGGAGGATGGGCAAGAATTGTGCCAGAGTGGGTAAGCCCCCGGGCGAACCTCCACAGCTCTGGCTATATACGTAGTAACGCTCTAGGTTAGATGGTGAAAAGTTTCTATTTTATTCCAAATTGGAAATAAGCACTGATTACTGTATATTATACTGAGGTCTCTGATAGTAACAAACCAGCTGCTCGAATATACCCCCTCCCCGGAAATAGCCCTCGAAAATATCTTAAACTGACTTAATTTGGCCATCCTAAATATAAGAGCCCCAAATGTTCAGGGCAATAAAGATTGAAATAGAGTGGAGGAGTACGGCATTACATAAGCATGGACCATCGCCCCACGTTCGTCTATCAATACCTTTTTCACCTATGAGATAAATTCGTAGAAAAGGTGGGCTTCTCTAATAGAACAGGTTTCTTTGCACTTTCTCAGGTTGTGGCGTAGAGAGAATGTTCCGTGAATAATATTATCGACATATTATAATAGTACTTCAGCAAAAACTGCTAATGAACGTCAAATGGTAAGGCGTGAACGTCAAGCCATAATAAGGGGTGGACCACTATTTTTTATAGGAGGAGGAATGAACATATTTTCAAAACACAAGCAATATTTTTGGTTATTGTCTTTGCAGACAATTTTTTTCCGGCTGCTTCTTCCTGATCACAGTTTTCTTTTGTCCAGCTAATAACACCTTATTAAGGCCCAGACGAATAATATTCTCTCACAGAATTTTCCCCCTTCACAATTTTCGTCTTATTTTATCATGTATTCATGTAAAGCGCAATTTCAAGTTACACGGTTAATTTCGATGCTGCGAAAAGCGAATTCGGTATCGTGTAACTGGGCCCTATAAGAGTGCAAACTATTTTCTCCACTTCTCATAATGTGAAAGCAATGTCGGTCCTTGCAACAATTTTTTTTAAAGATTTTTCATCCTCCCTCCTAAAAAATAATGGTCCACCCCAAACTGACGTCAGCTGGAAGTTGGCGGCGAAAATGTTTGTCTTAAAATTAAACATTTCCTTAGTGGAGATTTATTACAGCAATCAAACTCCAGACAGAAATCGTCAACAGCGGTTAGCGGTTCGCCGCAATCAATTGATTGAACTAAATTTTAAGGCTGGGACTACTTAAAAGGAATACTATCATGGATATATTTGGCCAACAAAAATGATTATGTCCTATCATTACGTGCTTGGTGAATAAATGCGAAGCGTCTGAAATTGGGGTGGGACCGTGGTGTCAAATTATTTTATACCTGCACTCGAGTTTCAGTATATGCATGTGCAAAATGTTCCTGAAGTTATAAAAGTTGTTGTAAATTGTAAAGAGCCTTCCAACAAATTGATTAGAATTGGCATAAAGAATAAGGAGAGCTGCATGATCTGGGGGTCTTTCCCAGTAAAGGTTTCTGAAGCTTGATCATCACTTTACTTTTGGCATTTTTTGGAGCGTTCAAAAGAAAAACAAAAAGCATAGTTTAAGACTTCTTTTCGGTCACATCTGCGTAACTACACTTTTAAACTTTTAGAATTGTACAAATGGATTTAGAACAGCATGTTAAAATATCGATTATGTATATGGTGAACTGACCAATCGGCTCAATGATAAAAATGACTTTCCATATATTATATGTTACTTTATACATTTTACAGCATGCATTTAGGTCAAAATTTGTAAATCGCTAATCGGCAAATATTACAGTTAGCGATAACTGTGTAGGATTTGTGCCTCAAAATTAAAGATATATTATAGTAATTCTGAGAATTACAAACGCACATCTCTTTTTGGTTCTATATTCGTAAAAATCTTCGGTTTTGTGTCCCCCGCCTAATATTTAAAATTGATAATTCACCCCTGAGTGAAAACTCAAGAAAACTTTCATTGACTGAAATTATCGCGTCGTCGCCAATCGCTGACCGCTACTATATTAATCAGTCCAGTAAGTTGGATTGCGCCCTAAAATGCGTCAGTTTGTTATTTTACTTTGTCCAACGATACACGATTCTACACGTCAACGATGCACGATTTTACACGCGCTGGCGCTCAATCGGTTGATAAAACTGTCCAACGCGAGATGATTTTAATCGCCAAGGGGAAAGTGCTGGTGCTCAATGATAAATAAGAGCAAATCTTGCTGACGCATGTGCATGGATATTAATTATAACATTAGTAAGGTTCCAGAACAATTATATAACACAATTACACACCACACAAAATCATTAAACGAATTCTGTTAACAATGCTATTAGCTAAGATTTTGTCAGCGCTAATACAACATTCCCAATTGTAACCGTGGCAACGGGCTAGGTATATTGGCTGGCAGAGCTCGAGGTTAGATAGCATAATCGTAAGAACATTGAGAATACAACAACATGTTTAAGGCATGTTAATATGATAACTGCAATCCTCTTGAGAGACGAGGGTAAATATCTCTTTTACGCTTTGCCCTGCTGTGTCGTGTCTCGAATTGCGAAACTTTTTGTGCGAGTTTTTGTGACCTGTGGCTAGCGTCGTATTGCGAGCCACGCTGAAACAAAACATTGTGTGTGGCTCCATAGATTGCCGGGGAATTTAGTTACTATATTCGTAAAGCCTAACGCGAAACTTCTCTCCGCGTATTGTGTTTCGACTGTGGGTGTTTTGTGCTGTTTTTACGTTCTACGTAGCAAGGGGTTAAGGTTATGAACGTTTGTTTGGGTTCTTTTTGCCTCGCGATAGTTTTGTTAGAGAAAGAAAACAGCATGCAAGGAACTTCTTATTCGGTTCGTGTACTATGAGAGGAAACGGGAACAGCGGGGTTTATATATTATCATATTAATAGCAAGCTATTTTATAACCTTCTGGAACGGAATGGCAGCCATATTAGTTATCTGGTAAGCGTTTTGAGCTGTCCGAACAAAATCGCTCAAATTTTCCCGCACCTGGTTCGATCCCTTTAACGAAGGTGGGAACGTAACTAAATATCATTTTCCACTAGCACACTCTAACTGACCGAATTTATAAAACATGGCCGAAATTTTCTCTCAGTTTTGTGTAAGGTCTGCTGCGGAGCTCACCCATCGAGAGTCCTGCTGAATATAAGACAAAACAAATCTTAACGATTTGATTAAAAATGACAATTACCACGGTCGCGAATCGATTCTTTCTCGCTAAAGTCGCCTTAAAACGTATTCTAGAACTTTAAATGTTGCAAAATCACTAAAGGGTAACAATATTGAGATACCCAGGCTGAATTATGACGGTTTAAGCTCGGCATTGAATAGAAAGAAACAGAAATAAACATTAATATCATTCACTCCTAGGGTGAGCCTAATATTTGCAAACGTTTGCGTGGTATGGCGAAAACTTTAACGGTAAAAACACAGCGGAGTGATATTATATACAAAACGTAACAAAGTTTACATTATACTTTCGGCTATTTCTGGGATATCTATGGGTACGGAGCATGCTTTGCTATTGAGGCTGGTGTTCACTAACATGTATCGTATTCGCGTGCAAATAGTTAAAACCGTGTTTTTGAAAGAGGTTTACACTGTCACATATTTTGACCCAAGTGTATTTTGATAAAGAAAGAAGTTCCAACCGGTAGCATTTCTTCATAACAACAGAAGTCTAGCCAATTTAAAATTCGAACTTTTAGCTTGAAATTATATAGTTCTGAAAATATCATATATTTCGGTGTACATTCTTACATTGATTACGGCTAAGATTAACAAAATATTCTTCTTAAGTGGATTTTTACTTAGTCAGAACATCAAATTTCTAGACCCGATTAGAAAATTTTGTTACCTTCATCGCTTTCCGATTTCACTTATATCAGATAGCAACTAAACTTTATTTACTTTATTTATTGATACTGGATGGTTGTTCTATCAGTCCTGTCTATAAGCTGTTCTCGTTAGAAGTCCTAAAAGGGCCACCCTTGGACTGTGTTAATCCTGGAAACTGGGTACCTAAAGAAACCTGAGGTGTTTGATATAGAAACTGCACTCTTTTCAGATTGAAGTGTTTGAGATGAAATTTTTATGATATGACTGCAAACGGCAGAAATCGAAGGCCGGTCATTGAGATGAAGGCACATACTGCAATAACGATTGTGTATGTAGTGCACCAACACGTATAATCTTTTATCGCGTCTGACACATTTGGTTTTGAATGACATGTGAAGTTATGGGTGGACAAGCAATAATTCGCCTCAGTATTTGCTAATTCATTGATCAAAATGCTAATCATAATCATTTGAAGCTAAACAATAGCTGCTTCCTCTCCCCGTTGATGAGCAAACAAAAACGTATTTAGCGAGCAATACATGATATAATTGAGTGCAAACTGTCTTGGGGGGATGGGCTACTATAATAATGAAATGAGACAGTTTTGTTAGCGGGGTTACTATAAGCACTGAATCGGACTGAAAAACCCTTCATTTTTAGGGGGAAAAGTTTAAATTTACTACGATTTGAGGTTTTTGGTTGATTTCGGATGTGAGAATTGGATTGGTACAATCTGTATACGATATTGTAGCTCACTCGTTGTTACTCATTACAAGTGCTTTGGGGAGGAGCTTGCTCTACAAATGACTAATTCCATTGTGCGTTGTAGTGTTCGATGAGAGCGCGAGACAAAAAGCTCAGCCTGAGAAATTGATTAACGAGACTAGCTCGTTTACACCTGTAGTGCAAAATAGCCATAATTGTTTGTGCACATGCTATTCTGAGCGCGGAGCGAGAGCGCAGCACGAGGGCTCGGAGATTAAAACACAGGCACTCCATGAAGGCCTGGTTAAATACAACATCAGCAACGCTAGAGTACGCATCTCTGTGCTAATACCCAACACTAAATACAACTTCCAGTGATTCAGTATTCATCTTCTAGCGATCCAATACCAAGAAGACTCATGGCATTCTCAATTCCACAGTCGACTAGGGAGTGCACTCAATTCGATGTACATTCCCTGATTGGTGACTCGACATTAAAGTACAAAACTAACGAAAGAGTACAAAACTTTCAGCAGAATCCAACACCGTCCCGAATGGAACGCCACGGCCATCTTCAAACCAACACAACACCTAGCTACACAGTTTTGGGATCGGGCAGTGAACCAAGCGAATCCCTAAACGTGGACCCTGATTCCGCTAAGAATAAGAGCACACAAAAGAAATCGAGACGTCGGCCGCCTTATTCATACATTGCTTTGATAGCAATGGCCATTCAGCAATCCTCCGAGAAAAGATTAACTTTAGACGGTATTTGCAAGTTCATTCGCGATAAATTCCCTTTCTATCGTGAAACGTACCCGGCTTGGAAGATTTGTATTCGGAACAATCTTTCCTTGAATGACTGCTTTGTCAAGACGGGAATCAAGTCAGACGAGCCTTTGAAAGGAAATTATTGGACTCTAGATCCAGAGAGCTACAACATGTTTGAAAATGGAAGCTTTCTAAGAAGAAAGACACGTTTCAAACGACAAGAACGCGTTCGCGAAGAGCACGCTAGTAAGTCATGTCTGAGAGAAACTCCTGGGTACCCTACAAGTCCGTTATTGTACAATGATCTAAACATGAGACTTAACAGTAACTTTGTCCTACCAAGTTGCTCAGGCCTCAATTACATAGACACCCCAAAGATTTCAACCACAATGTCAAACCCTTATCTGCCTTGGCCAAGTCCGTATATATCTTCGCCAGCGAGAGATTCAAGTCTACAGTGGCCGACATCCTATTCATCATTCCTACCGCCCTACTACAATCATCTGAACTCGTGTACGCCCTGCTCGTGTACGGTGTGCGATTCTTCAAAAAATCTCTATCTAAGACTATCGAACTGAGACTTTAAAGAACTATAGTTCAAAATAAGGTAAATCCTAACAAATTTTAGCTGCTGAAGTGTAAATATACGATCTATTTCTCGCAAAAGACAATTGATGAAAATCTTCAATTATATTTGGATTAAAAAATCACTACCGTGATCTTCTAAGTTTAAAACTCTAACAAAGAACTTAGTGACGTTAATTATAGGCATCTAAAATTTGTAAGGGGATGCGCTCCTGATATGATCAGCTTATCACTCGAAGAGAAACAGTTACAGTGTGTATTGACTATATTTATTACAATATTTGCGGGATTTCTACTGTTTGTAAATAGTGCAAAGATTAATGTTGATTTACGGTGTGTATTTAAGAATATTTATTGTAAATAAAAGCGAATTTGAACTTGGCAAAGTGTCCTAAATGTTTGCTTTATGCGAGAATCATATTAATTAATTTAAATGGAAGTTTAGAAAAGATGTCCCCAGCTTGCGAGTTAAAGTAGAGTGTATTTTTTATCCCGAGCGCGCAGCTGTTATAAACTAAGTGATTTCGCATAGTCTAAACAAAGTACAGTTTGTACTAATTGAACAGATATTTGCACGTTGCGCTTGTACTTGACCCTGACTTTCGACCAAGTCGGCCATATTTTTCGCGCAAACATGAAGAATTCTCACTGCGCGCAAAGTTTTTCAAGTTTAAAACACCTATAAGTACAAAATATATATAGCCTGTAATTCCGATGTTTAGTGACAGTGAGAATTTTTGTCAGTAAATGTAGAGATTTTTATGCTTCATTTTCTTGGAAAACATAACAGGCCGCAACAAAAGATGACTTTGTAAAGTTAACAGGATTAGTTGAATCTTTTCATGTTTATCATATCTCCCCAATTCTTTGCCGTTTGAGCTTGATCCTTCCAGCCTAATATAAAACCGTACAGTTCCGAACAGCACTGCAAACTATATACCCTTGGCCTTGCTTGCTTGCTCAGTGTAGAAAGACTAAAATACTGTTTGAAAAAAAATTAATCGGCAAAACTAAATATTTCCATGCAGCATCAGACTGTAGACTTTACGTTGATCGCGAGTTCATTTGTTGGTGAATCATTGAAGAACGTGCACTTACTCTATATACAATGCTATGCGTGAGTCATATTTTGGCAACGCCACTGGCTATGATCACATACAGAAGCTACAGATATTTTAAAACCAGTCTTCACGGCCGGAAAAGTATAGTAAAACTTTATGTTGGTCTTACTTAAACTCTTTGAATCTGAGGTTCAGCTTAAAATCTTTCAGTCCTCGTCAATCCTCATCAGTCGGGAGAGCAACTTTGAATAGCCTTCACACGAAACGTCCCGACTCCGAGCCGCTTTTTATTTTTTCAATCTTTGAAGTAGTTTTCACCCTTTTAGGTATCGATATTAGGTTATTTAGTGTAAAACGTTCGTAGTCTTTAAAGGTCTTCAGCCGTATCATATACGCTGAGAGGATCATGATCATGATGATGCCTCAATCTTCTCTTTAAAGTCAGAGCAGTAGATTTTCTCAAGCTAGGAAACTCTTATACTTATAGGAAGGCTAAGAGATCTATCTTCTTCGGACATAGCGAAGAAACTTTGCAACATTTGTAGAATTTGATTGGACAAACGGCTTTTAGAAACTGTGATTCGAAGGAACCTATCAATGACCTTATATATACTTGTTGAATATAAATATATAATGTTTAGAAACTAAGTGTATGGAACATACATAACCGCGAGTCGACTATACTGACAAATTTAACTGAACAGCATTTACCTTCAAATCAATACCACTATACAGGGTTTGATTATAATATATCAGATTTGTTGCCTAAACAAACTTTTCCTTAAAAAGCATTTTAGGCATGATACTGTTGACGGAAAGTCATTGAACGGGAAATGTTTGACATGTGAAACCAAGTTAATTAAGTCACAGTTATTGTGCCCTTAGTAAAGTACTTATATTTATTTTGTTGTGTATTGTAAGTATGTCTTTCAATAATATAGGCTTCTGGGGGCCTTGAAGCTTTTTATCATACATCTACACAAACACGAATGTCGGAGTCAGGCTATCAATTGAAGACAATTCATGAGAAGTGTTCGTTCAAGGAAATGTATTGTGGCAATGCCAGAATATTGTACATTATTTGTTAATGAAGCCACGTTGTATCAAGTATGTTTGCTTAGCAAAATACTGTTAGTTTTTTAAATTAATATGAAAGCAAAAAGCCTCCTTCGAGATCTTTTGTCTTGCAATTCTAAGGGCCATTTCCGTCCCATTCCGTTCTACCCCGAATGCGTTTCCTGCCCGCTTTGTAGCGGCACTTCGTGCTCGTTTGAAGAAGCTTGATAGGACTTGCAGAGAAGCAATGTCATTGACTGATCGTATGCGGTGCTCGCTCTGTCAGAAACATAATGAAATTCGCAGGATATTATCCGCCTATTCTTCTGGTTGCCCTCTGTGTTTCACAAAGCCGCGCAAGCCAGCATTTAGTGTATATATAGTGTGCATGGGCAGATTATATTGTGTTATAAGTCAGCTATAAAAACAATATATTGCATGTAAGATTGCATGTCTTGTATTTTTGTTTATTTATGTTACCCATACGATATACTAAACTATGCATGGTAAGACAATACCATTGTAGAAAAATATTAGGGAAAATATTATAAGACATTGACCTATTAACAAACTATATAATTAAATCAGTACTGGTATTTACGTGAAGTCGTAAAAATAGCACATCTAGGTTAACAACGAAAGGAAATGCAACATGACAATACATGAAAGAAGTTATGTCTGTTCCATAAAATCGTCTAGACTTTTTACAATAAAATTGTATACAGTAAATTGATTAAGTGAATGAAAGAAAGTAAATTTTTCTCCATGCACATAAGATTTAATGTTTTTAAAATGTTCCAAATTCATGTCAATGGACCATTTGCATTATAGACTAAATTTTGATCTAGACAAAAATTTCATCATAGTTTGAAAGAGCATCACAAAATTAGTAATATTCCAAAGTTTCGTTGCGAAATGTTGTAAAATGCGGATAATATAGCCATGCGAAGTTTGCCGTTTTTCAGTCATTTTGTATTACGCACGGGAAATTGAAGCCCAATCGGGTGTTGGGGCATCAATTTCCCGTTTGTAATCTAAAATGACTGAAAATTGCCGCAAGGCTATATTATCCGCATTTTACAACATTTCGCAACGAAACTTTGGAATATTACTAATTTTGTGATGCTCTTTCAAGCTGTGATGAAATTTTTGTCTAGATCAAAATTTAGTCTATAATGCATGCAAATGGTCCATTCCTTTTACTATAAACATTACCCCGTACGACGAGCACGTTTTCCTTCACATGCATGTTTCACTTGTTTGTGTATTGTAGGGAAAATAATGACAATTTTCCCTTGCCAAGCCATCTATAACAAATCGACTTACGAGTAGCAACAGTAAACACAAAGCAACATTTTTGTGTTTAGGATGTTCAGGAGTGCAAATTGACTATTGAGTATTGATTTTAAGCAAACCGTACGTGTCTCAATATCATGCTATTCTATCAAGTTGCTAACAATTTTTAAAAAGTAGCGAATAGCGATTCGCTGTTTGAAAAGTAGTCAACTACTTGGCTACTTTTAGGCAAAATGTAGTTCGCCATAACTACAACTACTGTTTTTAAAAAGTAGTAAAAAACTACTGGCTACTTGAAAGTTGTAGTTCGCTACAACCCACCCTTGGGTTTTGGCAAACAAAAGTTGGACTTGACGTCATGACGTGCATGAGATAAATGTTTAACAACAAAACTTGTCAAGGAAAACTTGTTGACCGTACGCATGACAAGAAGGTATAAACTGTCAAGGAAAACTTACTCGTCTGTGCAGGACCTAAATGAAGGAAGTTATATGACGATATTGAAAAAATCATCTACCTTTTCTAGCCTTTTTACATTT
>CACRXK020001659.1:25693-51345 GCA_902702795.2 Paramuricea clavata
AGGGTGGGTTGACTACAACATTTTTGTAGTTCGCTATAACTACAGCTACTTCAAAAATATGTAGTCAGCTACAACTACTGCTACTTTTGAACAAACGTAGTTCGCTACTGACTACAGCTACTGCTTAAAAAATGTAGCGAACTATTTCGCTACGCTATATTTTTTAGTTTTACTGTATTTGGAGCATCTACTAACTCAGGCTGAAATGTAACTTATAACAAATCGACTTACGAGTAGCAACAGTAAACACAAAGCAACATTTTTGTAAGCACTACAGTGTTCAAGAGTGCAAATTGACTATATTGAGTATTGATAGTTTTAAGCAAACCATGCCTCAATATCATGCTATTCTATCAAGTTGCTAACAATTTTTAAAAAGTAGCGAATAGCGATTCGCTGTTTGAAAAGTAGTCAACTACTTGGCTACTTTTAGGCAAAATGTAGTTTGCCATAACTACAACTACTGTTTTTAAAAAGTAGTAAAAAACTACTGGCTACTTGAAAGTTGTAGTTCGCTACAACCCACCCTTGGGTTTTGGCAAACAAAAGTTGGACTTGACGTCATGACGTGCATGAGATAAATGTTTAACAACAAAACTTGTCAAGGAAAACTTGTTGACCGTACGCATGACAAGAAGGTATAAACTGTCAAGGAAAACTTACTCGTCTGTGCAGGACCTAAATGAAGGAAGTTATATGACGATATTGAAAAAATCATCTACCTTTTCTAGCCTTTTTACATTTTACACGAAATTGATTAATTTGATTGAAAGCAACGCCCGTATTCTAAAAGGTCACTCACACTCACACTCAATGTGTGGAGGTTCAATCTGAGCTTCTCTTGAGTGCCAGTGCTGTTTTTGAATAGCTGGAGGGCGAGTAGTCACATAGTAAGGTACGACACCAGGGGCGTAGGAAGCACCTGGAGTTTGGGGGGGCACCGGCTTGTAGGGGCACATTACTATCGGAAAGGGCACCTAAAAAATTTTTCCCGGAAATGTTGTCGACGGGGGAGGGGGGGGGGGAGAAATTTCTCCTGAGGAAAATTTTCCGTCGTATCATACCGAAATTTATGTTTGTGACCTAATTTTTAAAAAAAAATTGTAAATTTCCACACAAAAACGGCACCTATTCTTTAATTTAGTATTTACAGCGACATTAGCTTCTACAAAAGGGGCACTTTTCCTCACAAAAAAGGGCACTTTTCAACACAAAAAGGGCACTTTTTATCACAAAAAAGGGCACTTTTAGTCCTTTAAAAAAATTTGGGGGGGCACGTGCCCCCCGTACCCCCCCGCTTCCTACGCCCCTGTACGACACCAACCCTCCAGCTATTCAAAAACAGCATTGACACTCAAGAGAAGCTCAGATTGAACCTCCACTCATTGAGTGTGAGTGACCTTTTAGAATACGGGCGTAAGTCTTGGCAGTTTTTTTTTAATTCATTGCTTAAATGATTCCAAATCAGTTTATATAGTTGTTCTTGTAAGACTTTTTGAAATTCGCGTGCAATGCATGTTCATGCACACATCAGTATATGTGCGAATTTTTCATGGCCCTAGCTTAGAGGATTTGAAAATGATACGTTAAGTATAATGACATATATCCTTTTCAGCGATTTTTACATCCTTGCATTGAACAACTAAAAAATTTTACCTCTTTTAGAGGTCTGTTGGCTGTTCATATATAAGCCCGAGATTTGCTGGGAAGCTCCGCCATCTGCATGAGTGCATGCATGCATGGATAAATTATTTCTGTTTTCATACTGATGATTGTTTCTGTTTGACCTAATATTCCGCCTCGGCGGGACGACATCATGTAAACATGTACGATATGCCGTCTTCGAAATATCTTTTGAAAAAACTTTTGTAGTAATATATTATATTAAACAAACTGCGCCTTGTATTTACCACTTTAATAGTGTCTGGATGTTTAAGGCCTATTAACGCATGTTTGTTTTTTGTTTGTGTTTTCCGCCGTTCAGTACTATATATTGTAGGTAAAAATCGGCAAACAATGTTTATTCCGAGCAGGTGGCACAAACTCTTCATATGGAAAATTTCATCCCACTTGACCTAGCGCAAGGCGAGGTCTCGGGCTGGCTCGTTTCTCGTGCATATGAACACAAATTAAATTTTCATTATGCGTCAACAAAGCCAAAAGGCATAATACAGATATGCCTCTTAATACAACGCAGCTTCAGATAGATTACATAAGGCCTATTACATAAAAGTCCTGTATATCCTGTCATTACATATGGCTTTTAATTTAATTAAGCACGAAGTTCTATGGTAGAGGGAAGAATTGTTGTATACACATGCAGAGAAGTACTTAGTAGAAGAAACAAAGTTAATTTTATTGACACTGGGTTCGCTCTGCCTAAACTATTCTTTCGATCTGGAGGAAAGCACTGTATCTTATTACTCCAGTGTTTTTACAGAAGGAAACTGGCCGTCTATATACTCAAAGAAAACCTGCGGCCCAGCTTGCAAGAGTCAAACTGCATGAAAACACTTTTATATGGCACACGTGACTGAGGTGAAATTATTATCGGACAACTGTATACATTGAGCTATAGGGATCATATTCTATATAGTTCCGCTCATAGGGCAGAGTTGGATGGGCGCCAACCACTGGTGAATAGTAGTATAGGGAGTTTACGCATGTAAGACGGCGGCGTCAGGACGACGGCTAAACAAACTACTTGAAATAAATGATTGTATGGAAATATTGTCTTGTATTTACTTTCGTATAAATTTAACACAGTTTAGAACGAGTAAAACAGAGCTTTAACCTTCAGAGCAATTTTGATCAACTCTGCTAAAAAAATTGCCTGTCACGGCTTGAAATGCTAGCGTACTCTATACAAGACGTGATAATATGCATTTTACCGTCGTCAACAGAGCCTGGACGACGTCTAAAACTATACTTTTAATTATTCGTTCTTTTGTGCCACAGGATTAATGACATTGTATTGATAGCCGTCATCCTGACGTTGCCGTCTTACATGCGTAAACTCCCTATAGTACCTTCCAACGTGAACACGGATTGAAAGTAACTTGACTTTTGTATAGCAGAATGTCCATGTAGACAGATATCTGCAACAGAGCACACAAAAGCAAAACAGATCCAAACTATTTCACATTGGCAAGCATGCTTATAATTGGTCCCGATAGTTGCACAAAGTAAAAAATTAGGTATATTATAGGCCATACAGCTGGACAGAGAGAAATATTCAGCTTATAGAGTGCGCAAATATGTTTTATTAGATTTGACAAGTTGTATTTGCATGTCTATGCAAAATGCATGCTTTTTGTCTTAGCGGTTGTATGAATAAAGAATAGACATATATAGGCTACTGGCTCCCAATAAAAGGCTTTAACTTGAAAGCTAGCATGGTTTTTACTTTTGTCCAGACCTGAGTGGGGTCCTATCACTGCAATTAAGAAAAGGTCAATTTTCCGTCACGTTAATAACACTAATCAGGCCACCTGACACAGCGCGTTACGTTATGAAGGAAAGTTTTTTTATTCGGCTGCATGTGACACAAGATCTCCTTGAAAAAGCACAATTATATTTGACAAAGAAGCCTTCTTCTTCAAGTACCAGTTATAAAAAAGCATATATTTAAAGTGGTCAGCTAGGAAACCAGCTTTACATGCTCAAAACGTACATTGATATTTCATACAATCCTTTACAGTGGCCGGTTAATTAATATATACTAAAGTTTTGAAAGTACTTGAAAGTCAATTTGTCTAATCTATATGTAGCTAAATCGACATTTATAAACACCACTAATCGACACTAAAACTAAACTAATTTAATTTTACAAGATGGCTTCCTGAGTAAGTATGTGCATCGAGGTGTTGTAATAATCATCCTCGTGCACTTGCAGCTGAGAGCTATATATAAAATGGATTGAAAAGGACGCATGCAGTTCGAGCACCATGATTGGGTCTAAGGCTTCCGAAGGGCGCCTCTTAATTGGAGCCACCTTATGACTCATGTCTGACCACGGAGAACAGCTGCGGTGAAAGGGCCAGTTGCCAAACCCATGCACCTTGTCAACATTCCCGGTGCCCGCGGTATAGGAAATTGGAGTACCCGAAGAAAACCCACGACTTTCGCTATATCACAGAATACTACGCAGAAGTCCATCTTCATTGGGTTTTTTTTCGTAAGCTCTATTCGTCATGATTCGTCACTCAGCAAGTACCGTAAACAGAAGCAGTCACCCCCCTGGACATGCGCCATTTTTAGTATTTCCAGGGGGTGACGGCTTCTGTTTACGGTACTTGCTGAGTGACGACACATGACGAATAGAGCTTACGCTAAAAACAATGGAGATGGACTTCTGTGTAGTATTCTGTGGCTATATAGAGCGTTGATTGAAATAAGTCCGCATGAGACAAACAAACCCACGCGTCTCAGAGGTAAAAGGCGGTTGCTCTGACGACTGAAGGAGAAAACTGGAAGCATTCTTGCCACAAACAACAGACAACTTGCATGTTAGACAAATTTTTTATCTAACCGATCTAGGCAAAAAAAAAGTAAATTCCCGTTGAGAACTTATTAAAATTAGTAAACTTGCAAAATTTGGTTGCGAAATGTTGTAAAGCTTGGAAAATATAGCCTTGCAAAGTTTGCGTATTTTCAGTATATTTGTATTACGTGCGGAAATTGTTACCATTCTTGAGCCGAAAATGATAACAATTTCCGCTCGTAATACAAATATACTGAAAGTATGCAAATTTTGCAAGGCTATATTTTCCAAGCTTTACAACATATCGCAGCCAAATTTTGCACTTTTACTAATTTCAGTATGTTCTTTTTAGCTGTGGCGTTTGATTCCCTTTTGTATGCTTAGATTAAAATTTAGTCTAACATGCAAGTTGTCCACTGAGATGAAATTGTCATCAAAGGCGCCAACACTGCACATTGTAGGAATTAAACATTTTTTATACAGAGATCAGTAGTGCACTTGTATGTATACTATACAATCCCATAACTATGCTGTACTATAAGTGTACTGTATAATGTTATCAGTCCTATTGGTAAATTAGACAGATTTAGTTCGAGGACACGCGTACGGACGTCAAAGACGACGTGAAAATGGCGTGCACATGCATGTATGGATATGCATGCCACGCCATTTTCACGTTGTCTTTGACGTCCGCGCGTCATCGATCTAAAGCTGCATGTCTATTGTTATACTGTACCACAAAGTGAATCAGAATTTTCTGAATAAGCTCGTCACAATTGAAAGGCAAATCATCTTCAAAGAATCTGAGACGGCGGGAGTTGCTCTGAAATTGTATCGCTAAAACTGCATGCATGCAGAGTACGTTGAAATACAATCTACTTTTTACTTCTACCGAGTGCTCACTTCTCAGAACTTTATAAGAGAAAAATAATTTAATTCAGCTTAGAGAATTAGATTTCACAGTTGCTCTTATGAATAGTTGTGACAGAAAGTTCACCTTAAAGTCTTGTAACGTGATATATATACATATATACATATACCCTTTAGCTGATCAGCTATAGAATGACCAGTAAACTTTTACTGTCAGCCAATAAAATGCGGATATTTGTATTTCGAAAAGCGACAAAAAGAGCAAATCATGGAGTTAAGTTCGAAGTCGGATTGAAATTTTGAAATCTGAAAACATGACACATTATATACTTTGATCATCATGAAATCGTACTGCGTTATATAAGCTAAAATAATAGCTCGCATAAGGGCACATCTTAATTTACTATTAGGATCTATTAGTGTATGTCAATTAATTTTTAACAGACTCGACTTCGTCACATTCGCCAACATCTTTACAAAGACTCAACAACAGCTGAGTTAATTAGTTTTTCATAATTCATGCTGTGTAAGTTTTTCAGTCATCCTTTTTGAGAAGTTAATATTTTAAAATTTTCATAATTAGTATATGTTTACAGTGCACCCCAAGGCTAAGTGCTCTTTTAGCCTAATTATACTGTTCATTAATCATAATTAAGCCAACTTAACAAAGGCAATTATATTATTTTGTAAGTTATACCTTGAAAAGAAGCCAAATGTTTCTTGTGAATATAACGTCGAAATTATTCCTATAATTGAAACCAAATTTTTCAAGTGCGTGCTTTAGGGGACAATGCTGGCCCCATGGTTCCATATATAAGCGTCCATAAAAGTATAGCTGTAGTTCAATTTCGGATTGCTATTGTGCTATAGTTCAGTAAATGTAATTTAAATTTGTATACTCAAAGCCTGAACATTGCAAAAATTATTAGAGTATTTTGACTCAAAAAAATTGAGTCGAAAATAATTTACCGACAGAGGGACTCAATATTTTGAGTAGAATTATGTGAATTATAGTAATTAAGTATCAAATTTACTCAATTTTCTGAACAAAGATTTACTTTACTAAAATTTTGTGAAAATTTTTTGTATGCATGGTTGGTAAATGGAATACATCAGAAGTTGAAAGAAGCCAAAGCAAAGAATATACACGACCACGCATTTAAAACGTACAATATGAGTAACATTATGTATAATTTATATATTGTATATTATATCATTATATCTAAGATGATCTAGTTATTCAGATCACAGTAAAATGCTACGCTTAATAGTTTACTATTTTCCATGAAGTCAGCGAGAATATAGGTTCTTACAGTTTGATCAGAATATTATAAGTTGACTATAATATTTGAAAAGAGTTAGAACTACACTTACACATGTACCTATATATTAGAACCGCCGTTTCCAATTAAATTTCAGGTTGAATTAGTTCTGATAAAGATGGGTGTCTAAACGGTAGGTATGAGACTGTATGTTTAATTTTACGGGAAATTTGTCATCTACAGTATATATATAGAATTAAACTCGTATATATAAGCTATAGTAACGGCTGGCACTCTACTATTAACCTAGCGTTATGAATACTTAACTTTACCAAAACATGGAGTTGCACGTATCATGACTGAGTAATTATCTATCAGTTGCCATCTTGTCAATTTGCTTTTGTTCACCTTAGAAACGTATTGTAATGTTTTGAGTTGAAAAATTGTTTATCTCAAACAATTGACAAAGATGGTTCCGTACGTTCATTTATTTATACAGCATACTTGCCAAGGTTAATGATATTTGTCATTAGTAAGAAACTTGGCCATTAGGAGTTTATGAAGAGTGATTGATAAATATTAATAAGTATTGCGAAGTGAGTGCAACAACCGAAAACTGAGGCTTGTGTCAACAAATGTTTGTTTCATGCTGCGCCTTTCTAGTATGGCACTCATTCAATCAACGTACTCAGAATAATTTTACGAAATTTAATTTTGGAGATACTCTCAAGGACAATTATAGAAACCTTAATATTTGTAATCAAACTTTTTCATAATATATTCGCACTCAGCTAACCCTCTAGAAATCATTATCAACTTAACTAACTTTATTTATAAATAAAGCAAGATTTTCGTATCTGCTTTCAGTTTTCAAGACCCAATTGATTGAAGATGTTACTATTATATATATATATATATATATATATATATATATATATATATATATATATATATATATATATATATATATGTATAATGTATAGTTTTTCGTTTTACCTCAAACAACCACAACAGTCTGTTTCATCCGTATAGGAATCATCAGGATGAAACAGACTATACGGATGAAACAGACTGTTGTGGTTTTTTGAGGTAAAACGAAAAACTTTATTACGCTCTATCTATATGGTATTGAGCACTGTTTGTGTTTCGTAAACCAAAATCTTAAGATATATATATATATATATATATATATATATATATATATATATATATATATATATATATATATATATATATATATATATATATATATATATATATACCCGCAACCTTCAATTACTGAATTACTAGATCGACGCTCTATGCCAACTGAGCTACACGGTCAGACGGTCATATATACCCTTAAAAAAGTAGTTTTCGTGCATGACCCTGTATGTTCGAAGTCAATTGATGTTTTAACATGCAATAGCGACGCCATGCATCTGGAATCGTGATGTATTGTGGTGTACAATAGCCATTCAAATACCACTTTGGTAAATTTACAGCATGGCATGATTATGTTCTTGTTGTTATTAGGCCGTTACAGATGGCGAGCGATGGCGACAGGAGTTCTCGTTGAAGTCAGGAACGTGAAACTACACTGACTGCGGCCGTTCTTGATTTCAATCAAGAACTGCTGTCGCCATCACTCGCCATGTATAATTAAGCTCCCTAATGAGAATGTTCGAATTCATCAAAAAATAAAAATATGTATTGCGATGGATTGATTAAAATACAGTCTTATTACAGATATATAGGCCCACGTAATACCTGAGAAACCATAAACCAAGCCTAATTTTTAAAGTATCCACGACGTAAACCTGCTGCTTAGTTGAAAATATTGTCTTCAGTCTATCATGCAGATATGCCACGAGCTCTCCTTAGTTTTACAAAGATTACAAAAGACATAAAGTTACTGCAGCATTGAAGCTTTAATACAGCACAAAGTGTTTGCAAGTGTTGGGTTGAGATTTCTATTGTTTGGTGGGCAAGTAATATGTACATGACCAATATTAGTAATTGCAGATAATCCTTTATTCAATCAATGAAATTATTGTTGGGAGGAATATTTAAATGAATATAATGACACCATAAAGAATACAAAATCATTAGCCTATTTCTTAGCCCATGAATTATGGCGTGTTAATATGGCTTTAACCATAATGACAACTGTATGCATGGAATTGAATATAGTTTTGTTGGCCATGGAAAATACTATGTTTAGGAGGCGTTGCTTGCAATTAAGTATTGTATAACTGATGCTTTATTGTGTATTTATTATTATAAAAGTGTGTTTGAAAGGGAATTAAGACATCCATTCATGTACGAATGAATCCATATTCCATAATCAGAATATATACTGCTGCAAAATATCGGGGCATATTAACCAGGATTGAACTTCGTTGCAAACTTGAATACTCTGTCTTGATTTCTTTCTTACATGCACAGGCAGTTACAATAAGCTCATCTGAAATACGGAAAACGCTCATCTGAGATTTGAAAACGCAATATTTTTCTGGGGGAGCATGCCCCAGACTCCCCTCGGTTGAGCCCTCTAAAAATATTTTGCTTCCGACGGCACCGCGTATAAATTATAAAGCATGCAGTATATGGGCAGGACTGACATATATATAGAAAACAGTATAAACAAATGTAACTGATTAGCTTCTTTCATAGTATGAGTTGTACATGCACATATATTATAAGACAAACTAATATTACTATAGTCAAAGATCATGATCATGACAGCCTCATTTACAGATTTAACCACTGACATCAATTTGTAACTGCATCGCAGCACGATTAATATATATAATTACAAAAGATAAGTATATATCTATCATTACTCCATTAATCATTATATATCAATTACTAGAATTTCTATAACATTGGGCCATTATTTGATATTTATCACAAATACGATTTTGGATTAAATTGTATAATAAAATATTTTCTCCACCCCTTTGTGTGAATATTTGGTTATTAGAATGCATTTCGGTAAAGGTATCTTCACAGACAGACAATTAATGCGCGACATTAACAATTGATATTGAAGGTTAATATTGAAGGGTTTTCGACTGCAAATTTTATACATTCATTTAGACTTCAATACATATTTATTTAGACCAGCTGCGAAAATGCAACTATGCCCTCGGCAAGAATCGAACTTGTGGCCCTGTGATTCCTGCTAGTCCAGTTATCGACCACAAAATCACACCCTGGAAATTTTATGTAATTATATATTTAACAAATATAAAACATTTTCCGTGTTGATGTACAGTTATATCAACACGTGTGGAAATTGGGAAAAAGAGAAATTGTGTGGAACATGACGCCCGAAGGGCGGAGTGTTTTCACACAATTTCGAGTTTTTCCAATTTCTACGAGTGTTGATATAACTATATATCAATACGGAAAAAAATTTATATTTGTTTTATAATATATATAGCACAAAGAAACATAAAGAAAGAAATTTTCCGACGTTTCCGTGTTGACATTGAGTTATATCATCACGGCTCTTAGCCAATCAGCGTTCAGAATTTACAAATGCTATATTATAAATATATATATATAATATATATATATATATATATATATATATATATATATATATATATATATATATATATATATATATATATATATATATATATATATATATATATATATATATACCATGGAGTGGTGCCATGGTAAGGTACATGGGTAAATATCGGGAGACAATGCATGATATTATAATAGCCTGCTTCAATTTCAAAATTCGTACGGCATTAAATGTATTTAATTTTTAATATCTGTCAAGATAGTATATGATTCAAGATAGTATATGATTAATGATCGCTGTCTGATCTGAAAGCTAGAATTTTTAAAGCCAGCATCTTGGTATTATATAGTGAGAAGATATTTTTAAGGTGTTTAACAAAACTAATAAAATTGGTGCAATATTTTATCAACACTTCCATTGCATCGACAGTAAATAATAGTGTTCTGGATGCACCTATTTGTAGCCATGCACTATCTGATCTTTTTCACATTAGTATATTTCATAATTTACTGCAGTTGGTCGTTATCTTTCATTCTTGGTTTCCAGTTGACGTCATGGCTGCCATGCTGGAGGAACGCTGTAACAAAAGGATATCACTAGCAGCCATTGAAATAATATAACTGGATGGTTACGTTCAGATAAACTGCCTATCTTTTTCTTGAAGCCAATTGTTGACCCCCAGACACGCGCGTGTCTGTGTTCTAAACCCGCGTGTTTATATCATGATTGACTGACTGAGCGCTCTTCGCATGCATTAAAAGACTCACGGGACTGACAAAGGGTTGGAGGTAGCGTGCAGTTATATTCATTTCAATGCTAGAAGTTATTATTTTGGAGCGTGTTTTCCTCCAACATGGACCAACTGTTTGTACATAATTTGGTAAATAATTTTGTGTAGAGTATGTGACCGAATTGCCATGGTATGTGACCTACCTAGCTAAGTTTTAGAATGATTTAAACAATGCCGCCATAGGAGGCCATATTGCAGATGTAACTGCTTGCCAGTTATTTATTGGGAAATTTTAAAAAAGAAGAAAGGTCACTGCATGTATGATGACTAAATTCTACCTAGGCAGTGCGTATATCCTTTCCCTCGAATAACCAGAAACTGGGGAAAACCTTTTCTAACATGTCAGCAACTTCACAGTATGAGTGATCTCACCAGTTGATAAGGTTAACAGTGGCTTCTCTTAAGCATTCCTGATACCCTATCCAGTAATAGTATTCAGACAGGTGGTCATGACCAGTGAGCTCTATATATATCTGGAGTAAGAACTCACGTTCAGAAAGTGAAAGCTAAGATAGTGCAAACTGACGTCCAGGGCCAGTCCCTTCCTATTGTTTTTGTCTGCGCGGTTGACACGAAGCTGCAAAATGTGTGCCGAAATTTTAGAGTGCCTAAAATCTATATTTTGTATGTACATTCTTGTTTTCTGATAGGTTTACTCGTTCTGTAGGTTAAGTTTAAATAATATGTGTAACAATTTAATTTGTTTTAACTTAGTCTCTGAAGATGTTGCAGTTACCACGAAACGTTGGACATGTAAACAAAATACTTTTTATAAAATCCATTTTTAAAATTTTATACTCATATATATAACGAACGAAAGAGATTCCCTGTAACTTTTTTACGTTACAGAATTCTTCAACCCACATACTCTGTGCCATGCGCCATCCTAGACATAACATTTTTCACTGCACAGTTGAGCATCTTCTCTCGCCAGGCCTCCCGTGCATTGAAATGCCCGGAATTTCCTGTTCCTCACAGCGGCATATTCTCGAACATGATGCATTTGCACCCTGTGCCTGGCAGGGCGTTTTTGTATAGTTTGCACAGTCATTACTTAACCCTTGTTTAGCAGATACATTTTAAACGCTGTGTATTATCTGGTGTTCCAGGGGCGCCAGAGAAGTGGGGGTGGGGAGGCAGAGGGCTAAACGCCTCTTCTGTCCTTTTGTTACAGGACAAGGGTGCAAGAGTGCCTTCTATGAAACTAAAATTGCCTTAACAATTAGTTAACAACACTGAATATGATACAAGGCAAATATAGCGCAATTCGTTACAGAATTTCCCCCAGAAAAAGCCAGACATCCGGTCATCGAACTTCAAAAATATAAAACTTTTCTAGGGGAGCACCCTTGGACCCCCATTTATATTCATTCGAGATGCCATTACTACCACGAAAATGGTCGAATGAAAAATTTTAGCATTGATTCTCCAATTCAGATATAATATCCTTTGACGCCTCAAATCTCAATCGATTGCTTTACGACATTCCTCAATAGATATATAAATTGTAAACCGCTCCCCTGTCATTCCGGCGACCATTGGTATTTCAAAAGTGGAAAAAGTTGTTATCATCTTGTAACAAGGTTGATGAGTACAACAGATTTGCAACAAGTTGTTCCAACAAATGTGTTATCATTTGCGCGTAACAAGTGGCTAACAAGTTGATGAAAGCAAGGTTGTATAGCAACTTGTAACGAACAGCCTGTGTTAGCCTTGTTGTAACAACTTTAGCAAGATTGTTACCGTCATGGACGTTGTAACACGGTGTACAACTAATTGTTCCAGACTTGTCACAACAACTAACTGGGAACGAGCAATGCGAACACATTTCGGCTTTGCAACAACCTTGTTACAATTTGTTTGCAATAGATCTGTATTCGTATATAACAACTTGCGCGTTTTTACGAGTGTATACTAATCGCCATCAATAAAGCATTTCTACCTATTACTACTTCTAACACTCTTTCCCACCCCATCCCTTGAACCGCGTCATTTTGCTTAGATTTAGTTTTTAATATATAAATGGAGGGCACTCGCAGACTGCACGCATACCTCCGCCAGCATAGTAAGTTATATATCATAAATTATACAATGGCGTAAATTATATTGCATAAATTATACAATGGGTTAATTATGCATTCAGTTTACTCTGCCTGGCAAAGCAAAACTCTCATACAATGGACCTTTCCCCTTATAACTAAAATTTTGATCTAGACAAAAATTTCATCACAGCTTGAAAGAGCATCACAAAATTAGTAATATTCCAGAGTTTCGTTGCGAAATGTTGTAAAATGCGGATAATATAGCCTTGCGAAATTTGCCGTTTTTCAGTCATTTTGTATTGCGCATGGGAAATTGACAGCCCAATCGGGTGTTAGGGCATCAATTTCCCGTCTGTAATAAAAAATGACTGAAAATTGCAAATTTCGCAGGGCTATATTATCCGCATTTTACAACATTTCGCAACGAAACTTCGGAATATTACTAATTTTGTGATGCTCTTTGAAGCTGTGATGAAATGTTTGTCCAGACTTGTCTAGATCAAAATTTTAGTTATAAGACGAAAGATCCATTTTCATACAATTTTCATTAATCCAACAAATGTTCGTACTAATACGTTTGATATTTCATTGAGTTATGGTGCTGACAAACACACGAGACAGACACATTTGTCATCGTAAAATGTGCGTACACAAAATTTGCACATGCAGACGGTGCTAGACGATGTTCATTAAAACGTAGATCATAGATGTATATTTTAATGAGTTGTTTTCGAGCAACATGCTTTTTCTTTCGGGCAGTAAAAATTCCACCACTTCCGTATCACATACAGGTGTAACCACAGGACTGGGTCAGTTTTTAATTAAGAGCTTATTACTTGTTTGTTTATACCATTTATTTTCAAATATTTGTATAGCTAAGCTTTTCTATTACCAGTGATCAGGTTCTTGATATTTTGCCTAAAACTGTATGGAACAAACCAGAAAGTTTATTAAACAATATTTCCATGCGCTTAATGTTCTCCAGTTTTGGGAAAAGAGGAATGCAAAAGTAGAAAGTTAAGTGGTAATATTTTGTATAAGGACACCAAAAATTAAGTTCTCGTATTTTGTGGTCTGTCAATAAATTTCTTGAATAATTATGTTGTGGGTCACGCAACCACAGCATTGAATTCGCGGTCATATCAGGTTTGCTACAAATATAGCTGACATTAAAAGGGTACACCACCACTGAAAATGAAAATGGGACTAACCTCAAATTATAATATGGAGTGACTAGATCATGTGTCTTCAGGTTGCAAATTAAAGCGTATAGTTTACTGTTTTATTGCTTTAGGACAGGTGGAAGCGCGTCGAAGAATTTCTAATTGAATTTTTAATTAGTTTAAATTTCGGAAGGTTCGCAGTTGGAAAATGTAGAGCTTTAGGTCCTCTTAAAAGCTCTAAAAATCGTTGATGGTTGCGCAGAGCGTATACGATTGCGCATTGCATATAATTGTAGGCTACATAGCATATAATGAAGATAACGAGCGGATAAAGTCTGTCGTCAACAGTTTACCGAAAATAGAAGCTCTAGCCAACCACAAAATGACAGAGTGCACGCACCGTGAAATGCGACTTTTTACCACTGTAGTTGTGTGTATCATGGCAAATTTACAGTTGCAACTTTGAAAAGTTGTTTTTCAATTTCCTTAGAATGTCTATATTCTCTGACGTGAAAAGACTTCTTGACCTAGGTGAGAAAGCTAATTGTGTAAACGGGTAAATATCAAGTTTTTGGATATCTCACTCACGCAATCGAACAAATGTTGACGGATTTCTACTAAATCCTTCAATGTCAGGCTGCTATAATCAAGAAATAAAGTTCGGTTTTAAAACGTATATCAACCGCGATCAGAGACCACGAGGTGATCTAATTGAGATCCGTAACCTCTAATCGGTCTCAGCTCGTTTTTGGTTGTCCACACTTGGCCCGATTGGGCCCTGGATGACTGACTCTTTTCGGGTCGACCTAAATCGCTAGTATTAACGGCCCAAAGGTATAATATAGTCCTAATTTTTATAGGAAGAACAGATTGGAACTGACAGAACACTCTAGTGCAGATAAACATAGTTTAGTTTAGTTTATATTTAGTTTAGTTGATAGTTTCTTCATTGTTTGTGTTATTGACTTATTTAAGGCTACCCGCGCTACCATGCACATTGTTCCAATTCTGTCTCGGGTAATCAACTTAATTAAATGTTGCATGTTGATTATGTTTTGCCATTTAATTAAACACTTTTGGCCAGTTATTTTGTGTTTGTTTTTGACATGTCTGTCTGGGATTGTTTCCATATTAGGAAAAGGTTACAACTTATGATTATAGTCTCGATTGCCGCAGATTAAAATAACCATATGGAATGTGCCAGAAGCCTGATAGATAGGGCACATTATCAAGAAGATTTCATATAGGCGTACGAGACGGGGCGGGGGCTGGGGACGAAGCCCCAGTCAGTATTTAGTCTGGCAAAATCTACTTTCAAATCATGCAGGCAATTTGCTAGGCCTTCCCGCCAATCTGGATATAGCTAATGTGTTTTTTCATGACTATATATTGAATTAAGAACAGAGATAACTATAACATAGCATCCAATAGTATATAATTGTTTACGACTATATAACTGTTATAAATGTTTTTGAAAGATAATCTCGTAATTTATGTTTGAAAGTACGTATCGATGAAGAAGATTTTATGTTTTCTGGAAGATTGTTCCTTATTGAGAGTAGCACGATAATAAAATGTTCGTTGGCCAGTTGCACTTTTGAAAAGGGGATATTTAAGGATGAAGAGTTTCTGATGTTCGCTCTCCGCACAAATCACTTGGATAAATATTTGGATGCTGTTCCATTTAGGCATTTGAATGATAAAACAATTTTTACGATAAAACAAGTGAGATTTAAAAGGAATACAGTGCAAATTATTGTGTGAATAGATTTCCCAACAGGTATACCTACGATTTTAACGTCCTAATTATCCGAGAAGACGCGAAAGTCTAATCATTTATTGTTGTCAATATAAAGGTAGCACTTTCTCTTCAATTATTTAAAGACCTAGAGTAGAGGTCCAAGCAAGGATTGAATCCGGGTCTCCCATGCAGCTTGCATGAAAGGCAAGCGTGCATGGTGACCACTACATCACAAAAGGCTGGTATTCATTAAAGGAGTAATGTGGTCGATTATTGTTTAATTAATGATTATTCGAATAGCAAAATTCTGTACTGTTTGAAGTCAGTGAATGTTATTTGCAGTGGTGATTGTCCATATACTAAACTTCGAATGACTAGTGAGAGGAGTCTTTACCAAAAAAGAGACAGTCTTGACAATGTGACGCTTCATTGCACGTAAAAGGATCTAACATTGTCAGCTTTCGTCTGATTTTTTGTACAGTTGCAAAATGTTATTACAATTTAATAAAGCAAGATTCCACAACGTATAAACGGAAATTACATCTTGTGATTGACCTAAATATAGTCTGTCTGAGTTTGTCAATAATATACCAGATCATTCTTGTCTAGGAGACCCCTTCTAGATTCTTTATTCCTCGTTCCAAACACAATTTCCTGGTTATTATTTCATAACGGAAATCTGTGGCCACCTGTGGCTGGACTACATGCTATTCACATGTGGTGCGCACAGTGTGTCTTTTATTGCTTGCAATTAGAACCATGGTGCCTCGCTGTGGGAGTGAGGTTTTTAATCGTGTGAGCTTAATGTTACTGACCACTGTCGTACTCTGCTAATCCTACTGTTTGGTGACCATAAACAGTTTACATAAACTGAAACAGTTCAGATAAAGCAAGCACTTTAGAGCGGATGAGAGTTTAGTCCGAATACATCCGGGATTATTTTAAGGCCATTTTATCATTGCACAATTAAAAAACTGTAAAATGGACAAAATTTAAATTTACCGGCATGTTAAGTTGCGATGTTGCCAAACCGTGACAAAAGAGCCTCGTTTCTGTGTTTGTGACATTGGCTAAAGAGTCCTTTCTCTTGTTATTGACTACAAAATTACAAACAAATATTTTATACTCACTGACATAACTGTATGGTTTCGTAAATAAAAGATGAAAGACTTTGAACCCAATAAACCCAATTTCCCTTCCAGCAGTGAATCACCCCCCTCAAAAGTTAAATGGTCGCCCCCTGATAGATAAACTGAGTAACTGACAAATGAGATTCCCCGTATTTATGGCATCATGCACGCAAAGCATTCTGGTCGGTTAACAGCAATGCATTTTGGTCGGTTAACAGCAGTGTGTTCTGGTCGGAGAAACGGAAGTGAAATCTTACTTTCAGAGCCCAATCTTACTTTCAGAGCCCTTGCTCGCTCGCTTCAGGCTCGCTCGCTGCGTCAGCAATAAGCAAATGGCCAAAGTCAGTACAAACAAGAAGACGAGTTTATCGCTATGCTCATTCAAAACACCAAAATATGTTTATCAAATCTGTAATAATAATGCCGTTCTTGCACTGCAACCCTATAGGTCTGGCTATATGGCCTACTTTTAGCTTACGGACCGTACCGTTCCCTTTTTAGTTTATTGAAAATTTCTCCGTATATGAAATGAGTTTGTAATTAACACAACAAAATTAAAAACAATGAATGTATAGCGTGAAGACGGTATTGCAATTATTCTACTATTTGCCGTTTATTTGTTATTTTTCATACTGTAATCAATCGCCCTCAAAAATTATCCCGAGCGCCGTTCCAGGCGTAAGTCCGGGGCGTGGTTACTAATTCCATCCGGCTATTTACACCCACAGAAAGGAACGCATTAGGGACCGTTCATTTTTTATCAGGAGGGGGGGCTGGTGGTTTTTGCAGGGGGGCCACCAGAAAAAATAGTGATGTGAAAGGGGGGTCACCTCAGGAAAATTAAATTTTGAGGGGGGGCCACCAAAACATTAATGAATACATAATATATAAAAATCCTGTCAAATTCAGAGAATTCTGTCAAAACCTCTGCCAAAGTCCACGAAATGGCATTTCAGAGAACCTAAATTTAAAAATTTCCTCGGGCCTCCGGCCCTCGCCACCCCCTTATAAAAAAAGAACTTCCTACAGAACTGCACGCTTCTGTAATATGTCTGTGCGTAAAATATGAGTATTTTTGTTTGTAAATTGCGTTTTCATTTTCCAGATAGCAAACACCTTCGTGGCTTCGTATGGCATGAAATATTCGGAAATTTCTTTCGTCATTCGGAAATTTTTGGCCTACACCCCCCCTCCCCCCCCACTATGCATGCTTAGCTACGGCCCTGGCGATAACATTCAGTCATTTGGCAGTTGAAAAGTGAAGCCTTGCATGTGAATGACTGAGTGTTATCATTCTAGATAAAGTAAAATAAATTAAGTTCACTGGAAAATTGCTCCGAGCAAATTGTAATCAAAACACACAAGTTGCAACAGTCATTTTCTCAAGTTCCTATCACACCCGTGTTGAGTCAAGACACTGAATCAAATGACTAATATCTATGTAAAGTTCCTATTAAATGCCATGGTCTCTAATATTATTTTTGTAACATTTCGGGCAGTTACAATTACTAAAATAATTGCTAAAATAATTGTAGGCATTATTGTATTTATTTAGCCTAAAACGTTGCAAAAGTAACATTAGAAACCTTTCAGAGGTTATGCATGGGGGGGGGGGGGTCAGGGGAAGAAAACGTGGAGTAGAAAGGGGGCCACTGAAAAGTTTCCTGCATCTGCTGGGGGGTCATGACGAAATTATCAATGAAAGCATGCAAAACCACCAGCCCCCCCCCCCTCCTGATAAAAAATGAACGGTCCCTTAGCCATAAATGGCCTGGGAGACAAAGGCATATTTTATATCAATGGCCAGCCGTCCATATTCTGGCAGCTCATCACAGAGCTGCACAACACACAGAAAGACGATGTTTTACACCTATGAAATAAATTGAAGAGTAAGCACATTCATTGGCACAATGTACAGATGAAAGTTGCTGTGGCAGCACAGACACTAAGCAACTCGGTTGCATCTGGTATCAGATATTTGAAGGCAATTGGCATACCAAAATTTCAAGCCAGTGACGAAACTTCACCGTTTGTTGAGAATATTAATTTTTAACAATATTTATGACATTTTGAATTCAAGAAACAAGTTCGGAAGGCACTACAAGAGTTCAATAACATTGGAAAATAATGATGACTTGGAGGAGAACCTTAATGAGATTAATAGCTACCTTCAACATCCAGAAGATCAAGAGGGTGAGAAATTGGTGAATGGTCCCGGAAAAACATTTATTTTGGGATTTGCAGTGTCATCAAGATCGATCATTGCTCTAGCTAATAGACTATTCGAAAGGAACTACAATAAATTTGACTATGTTCTTACTTACCGCTTCTCACAGGATCAAATAGAGATATACTTCAGCAAAATCAGAAGTCGATTATGATGGAATAACAAACCAACCACTTTACAATTTAAATGGGCATTACGCACACTGCTGCAAAATAATCTCATAACAGCACCGACAACAGACCACTGCACCAATGTCGCGGAAAAACCAGAGAAAGAGCTGGAGCCCGACAAGAGAATCCTGCAATTGCTCGACAGTTCCCCAGTATAGCGTGATGATGTCCATGGTTACATCGTACATATTGAAACAGCTTATTCCATCCACGAAATGTGTTGAATGTATTGATGGTCGCCGAAAACAGCAACCAAGTTCCAGATCACTGTTCCTACACCCGCACATCGCCCAACAGACCAAACAAGTTTATTTCCATGAAGAGTTATGCTACATTAATAGACCCTTCACAATCGGTTGTGAAAGTTGTCCAGGTCACCGATAAAATCCTTCGAGAAACGCCCCGCCAGTGGAATCTAATGCAGAAGAAACCCTTCAAGAGCTCAAGCAACAAGTCTTGCAGGAGACCAAGCCGTCCACCTTCGTTGAGCTACAGCAGCACTCACGAGAATGCCACATCCTTGATGAAAATCTGCGCGATGACCATATCACCACGCTCGTCCCCGGCATTTCAGACCTGTACGTGAAGATATTAATTCATCCACCGCTTTGAAAAGATATACCACAGGGAGCCCATCCCGGGTCGTATTGAATTTATTCATTAGAATTACATATGAAATATATAGCTCAGTGTTGAAGCCTGCGATTTGCGGGCTGTGTGTGGGCTAACGCGCGCGTTTATTACACAATAAAGAAAATAATAAAGCGATGAAAAATCGACGAGTGCCTGGAAGCCCAGAATTCAAAACACAATATCAGTGTGTTTAAATTAAAATGTCATAGTTTTATTATGTTACAAGTCCACTAGGGCCTGTTCTTTCACATCGTCTAACCAAAACCTTCCAAATAGTTGCTAACGAGGAGAAATTTTTCGATTGATCGCACAGCAGTGTACGATTGGATGTGTGGGGATGTGTTCCACAGGTTGCTATGACATGCTGAAATGCTTACTTATTTCCTACTACACACTCCACAGATCTATAAAATCATATGAAAAATATTAAATAGTATTGTAGCTGTTGGCATATTCGAATATTAAACACATATAAAATGTTAAACGCATATAAAACAAAATTCCAAAATCAGCGATCGGCCAGTCGCCCGGCCGACCGTGAAAATTTCAACCAGGAAACCGCAATATTTTCTGGATTTTGCAAATTAGTTGCAGATGACAAGTTTGTAATCAGAATGGTAATTTCTGAAAGAAGTTCTTTTGTAGAAATTTATAGAAACTTGAGTCGATAATTCAGCTGTTAATGTCATAGCATTGCCTATACCTATACCTATACCCATTGCATATACCTATCTTGGATATACACTGGATAACAGTCTCACGCTGAAAGGTTGCTTTGATAAAGCTTATAAAACGTGCTGCAATCGCCTCAAGCTCTTATCCAAATTAAGACATCATGTAAGCTCGGACGCTGCAAATAGGATATATCAGTCTATGATTCTCCCAGTTGTTACGTACTCTGGGCTTTTGAAACTTCAGTTCACGAAGACTTTGCAGTCGGACAGGTTTCACTCAATTGAACGTCGCGCGGAAAACATCATTGCTCCTCACGAACATGGTCAAATGCCTTCTATTATCAAGATATTACATAAACAGTCGTGTAGTATTGTAAGGAAATGCCTAGACAATCGAATGTGTACCAACTTTAATAACTATTTCAAAATTAAAATTGGTGGTATCAATACAAGGAACAATCATTTTTTTTCTAAACTAAAACTACCCAAAGTTAGAGTTTGCGAAACAATCATTTTATTATTTGGGTGCAAAAATCTCTAATGATTTGCCAATCGAAATAAGACGAGAAGGAGATTATGACCAATTTCTTAACATATTGAAAGACTATTATAAATAGGTACATGTGAACTGTAGTCTTAATTGACTTAGCCTAATTTTTAAATTTTTGAAAGACTTTTGTAATAGGTAGACTGAATAATAGTTTTCGAACTAACTTATTTTATATCTATTTTATTGCTTGTATTTTAAATTTAGAAGTAGAGAGGGCACATAACATATTGATAACAGTGTCTTGCGCACTGAAATGTTTTACCCTCTGTAAAGATTTTTGTAATAATAATAAAGAACAGTATGGAACACATGCCTCCAGGCACTCGTCAATGTATACACAATAAATGTTATTTTCTTTATTGTGTAAGGTGTGATCAACGCGCGCGTCAGCCCGCACACAGCACGGTTATCGCAGGCTTCAACACTGAGCTATATATATATATCATACGTAATTCTAATACATAACTTCAATAAGACCCGGGATGAGCTCCCTGTGGATATATTCGGAAAAGATAGTTTGCGGCGGAAAGCCTCCAAAAGACAAAAACCGAACAAATATATCCTTTTTGTGAACGATTAAATTCTAATTCGGCAGCAATTATTATCATTCATATAAGTAATATATTAAAATTGTACACATAACTTCTCTCTTTTACTGTTAAATCGATTCAAAAGCGGAAAACGCACACTTAGTCTAGTGATATAAAATATTATAATGTTCGTCTTATAACTTTTTTGCTCGACAACCATTTGCTTCGAATTTGGCAGCCAAAATGGGTCGTAAACACACTTCGTTCCCGAGCAACGACACGAAGAAAGATAATTTTCTGAAATAAAATCAAACCGCGTCCAAGTTAGCCGTAGATTTTCCACAAAAAGGGCTAGGATGCCTATATTTGTACTGCTCAGCCCTGGTTACTTGCGTTTTTTGCCCGCTTGTTCCGCCATCTTGGATTTTTTATTTTGGTCACGCCTCGTTTCTAGTCTTCAGAATAGGAGTCGTCGATCTATACTTCCTATATCTATGGTTGAACCCTACCGCCGCATTTTCTTCAAGTATTGGTATGAAATTTGCAGAGGCGATACCAAGTGCAAAAACGTCTCCGTATGATTATCTCAAATGTCAAGATGCAGGAAGTTTCTTTTTATCACCAGTTACTTCCACTGAAATAGAACATGAATTGCTGCACTAAATTCAAATAAATCAATTGGTCCTTTTAGTATTTCTGTAAAAATGTTGAAACTTTTTAAGACATCACTGTCAAAACCTTTGGAAATAATATTTAATTTTTCATTTTCAGCTGGTATCGTACCATGTAAATTTAAAATTGCCAGCGTTATACCTATACATACTAGAAATACATGAATACAATAACCCCTCGCCTGTTTTCAAAAGATATATACTCAGTGCCGTTGCGAGCACTTCGTCGCAGGGGGGGGGGGGGTTAGATAGAGGGGGGGGTTACCAAAAAGTTTCCAGATGTACAAAAAATTTTCAGGACATATAATAATTTTTCCGAAATTTAATAGTTGTTTTCCAAATTCACTTTCTCAGTCATGTCCTGAGAATTACCTGAATTCCCCTGAAAATCTTCTGCAAATCTACTTAAATGTAGGTACTAAAAGTGCACTGGAAATCTACCTGAAATTCATCATGAGCAATAATCAGGGGTGTTGCACCCCCCCCCCCCCCCCCCAGTGAGTTCCAAGCAAACACTCTCTGATTTATTGTTCGTGTATTTCGATCATCTCCCAAAATATTGTGCATCATACTATAGAGCATTTTGCTGTTGTCATGCTCTAGCATGGTTCAAATTTATGAATTTTTATTATATAAAGTATAGTGTTTTGCAGAGTTTTCGAGCACTGCACTGACAAAAATGATAATCTCAGATGTGAAATTATTCATGATAATCTCACATGTAAAAATTTATCGCCTTTTCAATTATCGCTTTTCTGTAAACATTATCGCTTTTCATTTAAGACTGTCCTTTATATAATAAACAGAAAAATACATGGGTGGTTGGAAATACCAGATTTATTTTTTGTGTTGAACATGACATCTCACTCGTTCGCTGCGCTCACTTATTCGCTGCACACTCATGTTCAACACTCGAAATAAATCTGGTATTTCGTGCACCCATGTATTATTCTCTATTTAAACTACAGCTAGACTGGTTTAAATTATTATCAATTTATCAGTGATTGTAAAAGTTGGAGATAGAAGTGTTTTGTTTTATAAAATTATCAAGTTGTCGGTGATCGCAAAACCTCCAAATCCTTAATTTCAAATGTTAGAATGTTAGGGTTAGAATGTTAGGGTTTGTAATATATACATTTTGAGTGAGAATATATACATTTTAAGACCTAACCAGGAACGACTGCGAAAAATGCAGCACAAGGTCCTCTGGTAGAAATTGAACCTACGGCCCTGCGATTCCGGTGCAGCGCTCTAACCAACTGAGCTACAGAAGCCAGCTGTTGAGCTTTAACCGTAAGTTCATGTATATTTAAGTAATCGGGTGTGCGGGTTATGATAAGGTGGACATGAATGTCTTAGATTATTGCACTTCACTTGGTGAAATTAATATTAGGATGTTAGGGTTTGTAATCCAAGTGAGAATATATACATTTTAAGACCTAACCAGTAACGACTGCGAAAAATGCAGCACAAGGTCCTCTGGTAGGAATTGAACCTACGGGCCTGCGATTCCCCTGCAGCGCTCTAAAAAACTTAGCTACAGAGGCCAGCTGTTGAGCTGTAACCGTAAGTTCATGTATATATATAGGTTAATCGGGTGTGCTGGTTGTGATAAGGTGGACTTGAATGGCTTAATCGGGTGTGCGGTTTATGATAAGGTGGACTTCAATAATTTGAATTCTTGCACTTCACTTGGTGGACTTAATATTAGAATGTTAGGGTTTGTAATCCAAGTGAGAATATATACATTTTAAGACCTAACCAGGATCGACTGCGAAAAATGCAGCACAAGGTCCTCTGGTAGGAATTGAACCTACGGTCCTGCGATTCCGGTGCAGCGCTCTAACCAACTGAGCTACAGCTCGGCCAGCTGTTGAGCTTTAACCATAAGTTCATGTATATTTAGGTAATCGGTACCAGGGGCGGATCCAGGATTTTTCGTACGTTAGTCAAAGTTTTCGGATGTACAATCTAGTTTTGCGGGCGGCGAATGCCCGAGACACCTAGGGAGGTCTGTTCCCCAGGGATTTTTATATTTTTAAACCTCCGAAACGCAATTTGCATCACTCTGAAAGCAGCTTCAACAAAAAATTAACTTCATGAAATGGGAGATAATTATAGCAACTATCAGTCTGACTGACTCTCACAACTCGCTCCTTAGGGAAAAGTAAAGGAGAAGTACTTGCAGAAATGTGACAATTGTGGAAGATGTTTCATTTTATCAAATTACGGATTGCTAGTATTATGTTTAACTATCTCATGATAGTACTACACTCATTTTTGTTGCCTAATAGCCTTGTTGAGTCATTGATCACTTGACTAGTAATCACTACAGTGTCATATTACTCAAATAAACATATCAATATTAAAGTCTTAACATTCAGCTATAAAACCTGACTTTTATATCCTATGTACACTGCATTAATGCATTTATATAGGTTATTCTCCATATTAATAGCCTTCTGAGTTCTGACGGACCATCAACCGCAGAATTACAGATATGCAAATTTGTTGTGTAAATCAAAATTCACAGCTAAATCTAAATCAAGATACGCGTATTCAAGTTACAAATTTACATATGCATGGCGCGCATCTTGTGCGCTTATAAATATTGTTATGCTGTCTAAAACGAAATAAAATTTACATATCACATTAAATTTACCTTATTGCACTTCAGAATAAAGATGTCGGCGCCAATACTTCTACTCAAACAGTCAAACTGTAGTTCGTGCTAGACACTGCTATTCGTGGCGCTTACGCCGCTTAGCAACTGCTCACTGAATGGAACTCTCCGATATTTAGCGTTGATTTTCCTCCCAACTCCCAAGATCAGCGCAACAGTCGTGTAAGACAGCTACATCATTCACCGCAAATGCGGATTGAACCGTTTCGTGAATACTACAAGGACTGGAGTCTGGAGCAGCAGACATTTCCGAATTTTCCGTAGATATCTTTAAATTGAATCTTTCGACAAAGCTACTGTTGGGTTTGTGGCGGTTGCCATTCTTTATTATATTCAATTTGAGCACATAAGTTTCTTATAGCTTTATTTTACACGACAGACAGAATACAACTCACGCTTTTACAATGAATATACACTATTTACATAAGTTACGCTTTACGGTGATTGGTCAGATATTTACCAAATATAGTCATGAGTCTCTTGCTCTTTATCTATATGTAACTTAATATA
>CACRXK020001660.1:0-49932 GCA_902702795.2 Paramuricea clavata
ATGATAAGATACATAGGCTTCGTTGCTGTTTAACATGCTAGTGTTAATTGTTTCTAGTCAAAATTTCAGATGTTGTCCTTTATTGTTCTTCGTGCAGTGATGAAATGGCCTTAGAATAATCCCTGCTCAGGAGTCTGGACCAATATACAGAAAGGGATGTCTCGATTTTAGGAAGATAATTTAGAACTGATAACTAGTGATATAGAGCTATATATTCATGCAGCATAAATTATTTAGTTAATTCTCCCCATGTAGCATATAATATTGGATCAATAAGGTTGTGTCTTTAGTTTAGGGGAACATTTTAGAACAGACAGGACTATCCAGTATAACTAAAGTTATAGATAATTAGTTTACTTTCTGTAGCCAGTGGCTATGACGTTAGAGACGCTCAAATCCGACCAATCAGAATGATAGATTCAATAGCTACTCGCTAAATAAGGGACGATCATTACTAGAATTCTCTAGGAAGACCATTTTAGAACTGACATGGAATAGACAGAAGGCCCTTGTAAACAGGACATGCTCCACTTGGTCAAGTAGGATGTTTGTTCGAGTGTTGTCATTTTCGAGTTCAATATTTAAAGTGTTCTTCTGGTGACATGCGATTATATTGGTCATATGATGAACACAGTGATATACACCCTCACACAATTGTTGCAATGTTCTGAATTACACAAAAAACAACCAAAAATCTACCGTGGTATTGCTGACATTTTAGAAGAAGGGTTTTGTAGTTGCAAAATTTCGGGTGTGAATTTTATACATTTATTATAGACGTAACCAGGAGCTGTTGCGAAAAATGCAACTATGAGCCTTCTGGTAGGAATCGAAGCTGCGGCCCTGCGATTCCAGTGAAGCGCTCTAACAAACTGAGCTGCAGAAGCCAGTTGTCGAGCTCTAAGGGAGTGGTCATTATTTATGGCTGGGGGTGGCACCGAAGAGAAAAGGGTTGGGTAAACAAAATTTTGAGTGAGTAAAAGGTTGGGTAAATGAAAAACAAAACAACTCAAGAGTTGGGTAATAAAAAAATATTGTCATTTCCAAAGCATGACTCACTGAAATATTGGAGACTAAAAAGCAATGTCAACAATCATATGTCAATACAATGTGAATCAAGTCACTATCTTCATCATTTTCTGATTTGTCAGGAGACAAATGGTTTCTCCAAAGAAACAATATGTGCAGACAGTATGAAAGTTTAGATTGCAGAAAATTTCACAAGCTGTTATCAAACTCATGTCACAAAAGTGGCAATTAAAAGGACATGTGTGACAACTGAATGGTATCCTTTTGTAAAGGTTTTGGCTAGGGGTGGGTATTTATTTTTTACCGATTGATATTTGAGGTTGGGTAATCAAATTTTTGACTTTTTAATGGTTGGGTCAGCAAAATTGTTCCCACAAAAAACATTTCTCTTCGGTGCAACCCCCCACCATAAATAATGACCGGTCCCTAACCGCAAGTTCAAAATTCGTAACAAGAGCAGGCAGGGTGCGGGAACGCCGGGAAGCTATATATATTTCAAGGCACACAAGCATAGCTGATAATCATAGCTAATTTTAAACACCTATAACACTTCAATATGTGGATAATCAGTTGACAGATTTAAAATCTTTTCTCATTATAATTGATATAAATATTCTGCCTTCGACTAATAAAAAAGATACTCTATCAGCATCCAGTCCTAATTTCAGATCAGTGGCATACCTAACTGCACAGGATATCTATATATGATTTCAAAAACGACACAAACTCCAGATAAAAAGTTCCATCTTGTAATTCATGATTTGAGCCAAACGAGTTAAGACGGGAAGCAACGAAGTAATATTTCAAATTTCCATATTTGCAAATTGTTTAGTCTTAGACTGTCTCGAATCTCGGCGGCTACAACCCGGAACCTTTATTCGCGGTTTGATAAATATCAGTGGTATAAAAATATTTGTTTCGCCCCCTTGTGAAGTAATCGGTAGGTCACGGACTTTGGTCAAAATATTTATGATAGCTTTGGTATAGTGAACGAAAATGGCAGGGCACTTGCAAAATCATTTCTCGGCCGCAACATCTGCCGCCCTTGTTAATTTACAGCTCTTAGAAACTCCTCCCCTTGTAATATTGCTTCACTTCAAACACAAGAAACTTTCAAAAAGTTAAAAGCACTTATCCCTGATATCCGCTTTTGCCAATATTGCACGTTTAATTACATGCATTCGACGCTAACATCTCATTACTTATTCAAAAATGTATACATTTAATCACACAAAAAGACAATATAACGCAAGCTTTTTCCACACTTTGAAAGCTATACACAGTCACAGATTTGTTTGAAGGCAACGTTGAGGTTTCTTATTAATTTATTAACTTATTAACGAAGTTTATCCAATTTTATTAACATGTAAAGCAATTTAATCGAAAAGTATTCGTAAATAGCGTCTCTTTGTAAATATTATGAATAATGACTTAACAAGGCATCTTTTAATCTCTAAGATATTATCTGAACAAATGTTCGAGCTTTCATCTTACAACAAATCTGGCTTAAAGAAAAATTATCTAGTTTGCCCAAAAAAAATAATTGTACCTATTAATAAATCTTATTTACACTATAAACTTAAAGTTTACGTATTGAAACTACGCAAATACTCAGCTTCTAGCATGAGCAGAGTACAAAGATCTTTACAATATATCAGTAAGAGTCTATGTGTTACCACTTATCATGCGTGGCGTCAGTTAAATACATTGTTTTCAATTATGTACATACGCAGCCAAAATGGCGGCTTTCGACTGCGGAGAGCCTTGCAAGGCCCCGCAGTTCAAAATGTTAAACAATTCCTAAAGACTATAAGAACTGTTTAGACATCTTCCCGCCTTTTGTCACAACCGGAAATCAAAATTCAACTGTACCAATACAGGTTTCCAGCCCCCTTCGTTTTAACTTAAACTGTTCGAATTAAGCGCTGCGACTTTCGACTGACATTGGCGGACGTTTTTCGGAGAATGACGCGCTTGTACTATTCGGGCTGTTCCCCAAAGTCTAGAAGAATCCCTAAACTGAAATTAAGTCTTAAACATCAGTTTTTTTGGTCAAAGGTAGCGCCGTTTGCTCGGCTTGTTCGTCTGGACTTTTCTGTCTTAATTTCGATCCGAGGTGCCGTTTGATCAAATCGCGCCACGAGTCGATAGTCTTCATTGAACAAATCCAAAATCCCGTACTAATCCCGACGACTAACGACATGAAATATTTGACCATAAACACCGAGAATTCGGGTTCGATTTTCTCCGCTCCGATGCAAGGCGTTTCGGAACATGTCAACCATTTTTCCCACTTCGTGCGATTCGACATTTCGTAGACGTGACAGCCAATCGTAACAGTCGCAGGGACGGTATAGAGGACGGAGAACACACCAATTCGGACCATGAGCTTTTCTAGTTTGTTTGTATTGTTGCCATCGCTTCGCATTTTCTTTCGATACGGAATAATGATACAAATCCAGCCAGCAAGAACACCGAACCGATAGTTAGGTAGATTCCCATAGGCACGACTACGAACGCGACCAGGCTATCCTTATTTTGGTTTCCAACCGAGCATATGCCGCTCAAAGCGTCACCGTCTATGCTAGACATTGCTAATACTGAGATTGTTTGCACGGAAGGTATCAACCAAGCAACAATATGGAAGTATTGCGATACGTTTGCAATCGCTTCGTTGGACCATTTCAAACCGGCCGACAAGAACCACGTAAAAGCCAAAATAACCCACCAGAGCGCCGAAGCCATGCCACCAAAATAGGTCAGTAAGAATACCAGAGTACATAAAGCTGGTCCAGTTGTTTCGTGCGCTATGAGGTCGTCGCTATCGCAGACCACTGCGTCTTCGCCGGCTATCAGACGCATTATATATCCAAACGACATCAACAGATAACAACTCGATAGAAATATAACCGGTCGTTCAGGATACCGAAATCTAGCCGTGTCCAAAAAGAATGTTGCGAGCGTAAGGAAGGTCGAAACGAAGCACATAGTTGACCATAATGTCACCCACGCCGTGGCGAAACGTTTCTGATTTGAACTGAAGTACGACGCGTTGCATGGCAAGGCACAGTTCGGTACGTCTCCGATATGGCGTTCTAGTTTCTTGTCGACACGTATAAACGGCTTAGCGCACTGGCATTGACAGGCTTGCCCTCGAGGTGACGGCGTGGTGACAAACGATTTCGAGCCACGACCTACATGAGTTGGTCTCGGTGGTCCTCGGGTACGCGAGGTTTTAGAACTCTCATCTATTGATGTTGGAATTTTCGAAGGAAGGGGAAAGAAGGTAAAGCCCGAAGGCCACGCTCCCCGAGTCGGTAAGGGCGCTCCGTCTTCTTGTGCCATACACAACGGATCGTCTTTCTTCTCGGGGAATAAGTGGCATTCCATTTTCTCCGGCCATTTAAAACCGTAGGTTGTCATCAAATCTAGACAGCCCGCTTTCGCTTGTTTACAGACCTTACGACATGGCAGAAGTTCCTTGTCGTAAACCTTATCGCACACGGGTGCGTAGAGGGAACACAGGAAAAATTTGAGCACGGGAGAGCAATTTATTTGAACCAAGGGCCAGAATTGATGCACTTCTGACGCCGCTTCTTTCTGGTCTTCGTGAAAAAAGCGATTCGGCGTGTATGTGGTATTGTAGCCGAGGTTCTGGCATAGCGGAATCGTGATTTCCTCGCATTTATTCTTGTCCCCGTTCGCTAAATGATAAACCAACACCAGGATAAAGGGAATTAAGCGAGCACACATAAACATAGATGCACATCCAGTCATCATGCCGCGATACACTCTTGTATTGACAGTACACACTAAAGTCTTTGCCTTTCAAATTCTCTTTAATCTGTCACACCATTACGGCATATTGACAAATGATGCGATCAACCAATCACAGCGTGGCTCAGTGTCATTAAGGCGTTCGACCGTGCAATTCACACTGTCTTGCGAGTGAACGCTTTGTGTACACACTGTCACAAAACTCGACCTAACACTACCCGAGCGCCGTAGTTAACCTCTTAAACCACACTGGAGCATTGCCATTGACTATCTGGGCTATAACCAATTCTCAGCGAGTTAAACAAGGTAACTTCTTAAGCCTACACCTGCAATATACTCAAAGCTATTACCACAGACTGAAAGAAAAACAAATATTTTCCATTATCATTGTTTCGACTAATGACAAGTCCCACCCCATTCGGTGATCTCCTATAGGCTAAAATCTACTCTTTATTCAAATTTCCTTCGTTGTATGCATAGAGTGATTGTCACCTTTCTTGTCTACTGGAGGCAATTACATTTACGCAAAGAATAAAATAAATCCACGGGGGTTTTGTGGGGGCAGCGTGAAGCAAGTTACGAACCTATAAATTTCGTGAACAACCGCAAAACAACAGTTGCCACCCTCTCACTTTAACAGCAACATTGTGAACAGTGTTTCGATCGATGCTTCGCCTAGTTTCAAGTTTCTTTCACAAAATATGCTCGCAATGTATTGTATGAGGCCAATATCGCTGTTCTCAAATTAGCAATTAAACAACAAAACATGAAACGCATTTATAACTGATAGCAAGACACAAATGTCTTAACATATAAATTAATATAGCCCACAGATAGGGGATGTATATATTTTGATGTTTAACTAAGATAGCGTTAAAGGTCAGGGGGAAAAGTCGCAATGTTATATCGAAGAGGATTCAGTCTTTCTCAAAAACACTTTGTGCGTCAAAAACATCTTTGATATTGACTGTCTATATACATTGTCGTATAAAGACATATTGATGAGTTTTTTTTGTTGCTAGGGACTTTTTGTTCCCAAATTTTGTATTTATAGCATCGTACGTCAGTGTTTTAAAGCCCCTCAGTTATAAATTTAGGTCTAAAGCTTCCGTTCAGGCGATTGAAAAAGCGTAATTTAATGCTAAATGAGTGAGCTGTGTTGAGTGTCGAAAGGCAAGCGTTTGGGCTTGGAACTCATTCGAAATTTGGTGTTAATGGTTTTTTAATGCCCATTCTCAATTATCTGCTTTGTTTGTACAGGCAGAACCAAAAACATGGCAGCGACGCGTTAGTTTTGATTTGTGCATTAGCTTCAAACGCGTCGAATTTGATGTTTAGATAAGATAGCCTTCCTTTCACCGAGATGAGTTACACAAAGTCAGCAAACAGTAGGGGAACAGATAAAGCCTAATAAACAAACAGCTGTGGGGTCAAGGATATATGGAACTTCCTGAAAAATATAGGCAACACTAAAATAAAACGTTTGCCTATATATTTTTTGCTCATATTTTTCAGGTAGTTCGATATCCTTGCCACCACAGCTGCCGTTTGTTGACATGTCTACCTACAAAAGCCTGAAGCCTGAACGAACTCGAACTTGGGCGCACGAAAACGGCTATAGTATATTGCTTCGTTCTCAAATAGACCACAGTAAATTATGTACAATAAGATGCTGTGGGTTTGGGTTCGAACTCCCTGACAAGGATTGAGAAAGCATATCCTGGTTCAAAACTTCGTCGCGTCGTCATCTTTTTCAGGTAATGGGTTAGAGTCTCCGCTCTGATCGTGAAATTTTACTTTGACAAGTTTTCACGAATCCTGATCTCTCTTTTTCAGGCACTTCAGGCACAAACCACGGTAGCTTAGTGGTTTTTTTTTGTAGATGGAAGTTTTCAGGGTGTTAGCTACAGTCAAAAATTCCGCGTTAAACGCGGTTTTCCCAATTACCTTGAGGTCGCAATTTCCCAATTTGGGTCAGCAAAAAAATAGTTATAGAAATTTGAGACAATTTAAATACAGATTACTGACTGGTTAGTTGTATCTATAATTTCCAAATTTAAGACTAAAACATATTCAGTATTTTATATATCCTGTTCAGTTATAGTATACTATAGTTAACGATTTTGTGATTTAATATTTTTTATACAATGTTATGTATTCATTATGTACCAGTATTGGTATTTTGTTATGAATAAAGTTATTATTATTATATATCTTTTCAATGCCACAGTTGCAATCCGTTTCTTTCAATGCCATTGTCACAATTTTGTCTATGACTATGTGTCGATTTCAACCTCGTCAAGCCTTTATAGCCATCCCTCGCTTTAGTCCTTCCAGAAAACACGCCGACTTGAGTTGATTATCGCAAGAGCCAACTCGCTGCGAGTGCCTTCATAAATATGATAGACCAGACTTGTAGTGTAGTGAATTAAACTTTCATCCAATCATAATGCTCGGCAGTTTATTTTAATTAGGTGCTAGCACGCAGCGGTTTTCGAGATGGTTTTTGCAATGAGTGGAAAATAGTCTTTGGTTCTGTTCTACGATTCCAGGCGATGATGAATCCATTACAATGTAAGTCCGGTCTATGTTACAATTAATCAGCAAAGAAAATTAAAATAGTTACGCAAACATTATGATTTATTGCACATAAACCATGAATGGTTTATACAATTATAGTTGCCTTATTTTAGCACTTTGCATGGGCTTTACTTGCAAAATGCAAATTATATCTATAGGCCTAATCATTCTTTGTGTTTTTACAAGAAAGAAATTTAGCGCGCGTTCGATCAAACGCGGCGTCGACAGATTAGCAAACAACATATTTTTACTAAGACGAAAATAATTAATAAGAAAACAAAGACTGCCTTTGGTAGACTCATGTATCTGTTAAGATAAGGACATAGGCGTTTGCGCATTAAGGGTACAAACAGAGACAGGACGGCGACTCTTTAGAAAACTATTCGTTTTTACAATGAATAGTTAGGAACGCGCAATCACGTATTAATGCTATTCAGAAACCGCAACCCGGTTTAGCTTTTCGAATTTAACTCGAATCTCGAGTTGATGCTATTCTCAGGAATATGTTTTGTATTTACATGCTATATTCAGTCTATTGCATATGTTTTAACCCTGCAGAAACGACAAGTCAACACATAATCTCTTGTGTATAAAAAGTTATTAAGAGGCAATTTGTTTCAATGTCGCGATGGAAAGAGTGTTCAAAACCTAATATCTTTTATGGCGTTCCTCTAAAAATTACTTTGTTTTAGCTTTATTTTACAGTTTACACAATTAGCGACCTGTTTAAATGTACTGGCGGTTGCGAAACACAAAATAATAGTTAAATATTGCCAATTTAAATACAATTTTGGGCGCACGTTACGTAACATACAAAAGACTCTCCTCTTAAATTAATAATGAAGGTTATGCAGTGTGTTTGTATGTATAATACATTCAGTACATTGCTCAAACTACCCATTTCATCCATTTCATCCGTCAAAGGTTAGAACGCGCGTCTTGCGATGGCTTGCGCGGTCTCGTAGTTTGATAGAATACAAATATTGTTCACATGCATATCAATGAAAATTCCAACTTGGCAACTATTTAGATTTTTTTTCAGCCGCGCATTCTATGCTATTATAAGGCTATGGCAATTGTTTAAACCTTTTACGCGCATATTGTCTACACACTGTATATATCATGGCTGTTTGCCAAAGGTTGCGTTGCAAATGGCCTCATTGACATTGCAGAATTGAATCTCGAGTTTATTGGATCATCTATGCCAAGGTAAAGTTTCGAATTTTTCAGCTGTTCGTTCAATTTTATAATATTTGCTCGGAAATACGGCTGAACAAATTTTGTGAGACAAAATGTCAAAAAATTGGAGGAAAAATTAATTGATTCAGACTTTGTCACATTGATAAAAGCGGATTTTGTTTTCAGCTTTTGTGCGCTTTTTATATTTTAAATGCTTTGCGAACACATGTTCTTTTACCGACAAGGGCAGGTCTGAAAACTCTTTGCAGACAACAATTATGCCACACGTTTGTGTTTCTAACACTGCATGAAGAATTTTCCTTTGTTGAATATGGCTTGCCAGCTTTTTCTGTTTACAACTAAATCGGGTCAGTCCATGCACGTCGTTAGCGGAGAATTGAGATCCAATAGCTACGAAGGTTGTAAAAAGTTTTAATACCATCTCCCCCTCCCCCAAGCTAATTCCAGGTTTTTTCTAACAGACAGTATCGCTAATCAAGTTATTAGTTCATAAAACTATAGTATTATTCTTTAAATCGAAGTCAAAATACGAAATTTCGGCACCAGTCTTTGCAGATCGCGCAGACAAAATCAATAAAAGGACTGAAACTGACATCCATGCACGATGAAGCTGAGTGAGTTGTCTAATCCTGAAGATAAATGGCTGCTCCATCAGTTTGCATTTAGTGGTAAATGGTTTAATAAACTCTTTGTAGTTACAAATAACGTTTATAGATCCCTTTACACGATACCGGTGTCACAGCAGATTTGGACTCCCCTCAAAATGGACCCCCCCCGGTCCAAATCCGCTAGCGAATATGGACCGGGGAGTCCATATCCGCTAGCGAATATGGACCTATGGGGGTCTTTATTCGCTAGCGGATTTGGACTCCCTTCGCGAATTTGGACCCCTCGCGTATTTTATCACATGCAACGTGCAATGTATTGTATTTTGAATATTGTACTGAAAGAGTTTTAAATCGTCATAAATCTTGTCTGATTTATTTAAAAAACCGTACGAAGATATTTAGATTATCCAATCTTAGATTTTTAGATTAACGAATTCCGTCAACGTTTATGATTTATAATTTCATTCTGCTACATGGGTTTATTTCTATAATCTTGGAATGTGCGAGAACTGAGAAGCGCATGAAGCCTTCACAAGTATTTTACTCCTTGGAATTGCTATCTGCTCTGACTCTTAACTGACTCGTCCGTTTCGGCCGTGTGAACACACGAGAAGCACGGAACCGCACGAATGTGAGACACCCTAACAGGACGAATTCGCGTGTAAACAGGCGAAAAAGGACGAATTCAGACCGGTCCCAAATTCGGTACCGTAAATTGACGAGTTTATAAAATTACACTCCAATATGATCTCAGTACAACTAAGTACTTAAAACTACTAAAAGAAACATCTTAATGTATAATAGTAAATACATCTTCTATCAAGCATATAAGCAAGAAAGTTAAAAAATTCTTCAGTAAAAAACTCTTAGTTGACAAAATCTAGGATTTCTATGTATATTAATAACTTCTGATTTGTCTCTCAGTGCGGCATATTTACAAAGTTTATCTGATTGTGTTGGCAACAAAATATTTAAATATTTGACGGGTGACCTTTACTTTTCATTTTGTTCATATAGTTCTTGCATGAATTAATTCTTCTATTATAGTTAAAGCTTCTAATCGTGCAAGCTTAAGGGCATCTGAATAAGCTGTTTTTAATGCTCTCTTCTGAATCGATTCCAGCATTTCGGACAGTGATGTCATAATTTTCAACAAGGTTGCATCAGACACCATCAGCAGGCTGAAAACATCACCCGTGATCAACGGTTTCCTGTTCATGGTAAACACTTAGTAATTGAATGGTTTAAATGCGTTTGTTCTTAGCATTGTCAACATGACCATCTTCTTCCAGTACGGAAACCAATCAATATCGTATTATAAGATTTCCAAGTATAGGAAACATTCTATGAACTATTGTTAACGACTTCATGTTTCCGGCCGTTCAAGACAGCTATTCACATGATTAAAATGTTATTTACTTTTTTCTGTTATGCTCATCTAAATTATACTACCAAAAACAACAAGCTATTAGGACGGGCCTCCTTTCGAAATGCCGACACATCCATTTACAGCTAACAATATTCATAGGGAGTGAGTATTAGCTTGTCCCCATGTAAACGGAAATAGAAAAAATAGATCCTGCTGGTTCAAGAGAATAAAAGGGGGCTAAAATGGCACAGCGTGAAGGCACACCATACGCAGACTATCAATGGGTTCATTAGCAGGAAAGTTACACCGACAGTCAATGACAATTTAATCTCTGTGCTAGTTTAGGTAGGGACAATAAAAACAAAACTTCCGTTCAAATTACCTAAGAAAATACAACAAAATACTAGCTTCCCGACGATTCGACGAAAGACCTTCGAAGGGCCTCGAAGTTCTCGATTCTTCCCGCACTTTGAAATATATTCCCCATGAAATCAAATGAATGTAAATTAAATCTCATAAATAACGAAATGTGTACCCTCTTCAAACACGTTTTCATTGTCTACAGCCAACATATATCGGTACTGATTTTATTCCACATGAGAACCCAGATTTTTCATAAAAAAAGAAAATCCTATTAGCTATTTCAACATCCTTTTCTCTGTGGTTTCCGGTCACATTGTGAGTAATGTTTATCCCTATCATTGTTAGTCAAAATAAGGTAAACGAATGAAGGCTTTATGTACTTAGTCGGATTTCGAAGTCTAATCGCGCCCTTTTGTTTGCAAACAGTAGGCTACTAAACGCTAATGGCGACCACTTTTCGCTCCTGCTGGGAAAAAATTAAATTATAAACGTTACGTATACATTATTCTACTAACACTTTATAAAGTGACCACTCCCAAATTGTAAGAGAATTAGCATTATACTATAGTGACTAGTCTTATGGATCGCGAGACTCGTATGTTTTTTATTGAACACATGTCGCCAGAGAGACAGTAGAAGGAACAATTTCACGTTGATATAACAATTTTAATTGAACCTTTCATTGTGCATATTATACAACTACTTTTTTTAAAATTAATTTGCCCATTTAAAAGTTTACAATGCTACTATAATTATATATAATATTACATTTCATTACCCATTCGCGCCAGACAGGAGCCTTCTAAAAACCGTGACAGGCTTTTCAGACAAGTGAAAAGAATGAAAGATATTTCTAGATGTGTATCTATACAAAATAGAATAAAACATATACCAGGGTTCGCATCTTCATAATTTAAAAAATTCAGGGTTTTCCAGGACTTTTTCCATCCTTTTTCCAGAGGCATTTGAAATATACAAAACAACTTCCCTAAAGGCTAAGAAGTTTACAGGTTTTTGAGTGTTTAATGCCGTACTTACGATTTCAAATGACGTTTAATTAATGACTTTCCGATGTGTCTCAATCTTTCTTTTTAAGATAGTGTTAAATAGTTTTGAGGTATAATCCTATACTCAGCTCAGGGTTTTCCAGGGATAAATTTGAAATTCCAGAGTTTTCAAGGGTTTTTCAGAACTAAAGCCCCGTTTACACTACGCTCAATTTTTGGTACGGCACGGATAAAATTGGTACCCGTACCACTTTTTTGGTTCTTGGACTAACTATTTAGGTAGTCCAAGAACCAAAAAGTGGTATGGTACCAAAAATTGAGCGTAGTATAAACGGGGCTTAGCTAAATAGGTAGTCCAAGAACCAAAAAAGTGGTACGGGTAGCAATTTTATCCCTCCGTACCAAAAATTGAGCGTAGTGTAAACGGGGCTTCAAATACACAAACCAAGCTATTCACAAGTGAGAGTTTGATGTTATATGTAAACAAGGAGTTTGAGTGTTTCATCAGGGGATCCAAACACGAGAAAACTGTATGAAACACGAGCGCGAAGCGCGAGTGTTTTATTGTTTTCGAGTGTTTGGTCCCCTGATGAAACACGAGAAACGAGTTGTTTACACAACATCTCAAACGAAAACATTTCATTGGCTTATATATATTATTATAGTATATTGTTGTGTTTTGACTTGAATTTGTAATTAGGATCTCAGTTATTAGATGAAAACCGTTTTTCATCTAACAACAGTGATGGTATATGATTTTTAGCGTGTTTCCTGCGGTATCCAACCTCAATCATGTGACGAATTAGGGTGAGTTCATTCGCTAATTTGCTCATGAATTATTAATGAGTTTGAGATATGTACTGTAAGTGATATATGTTCAGTGTTAGATATACTGTTCAAAGTTACTAGATATACATTTTGCTTCTCGTTCAAAAATATTGAAAGATTTGATCTTTTTTATACTGTACATAGGATTCTAATCATTGATTTTATTAATATTCAATACTTTGAGATAACATTACTAAATATTGGTTCTGGGAGTGTTCCAAATAAGACGCACAAACTTTTTTGGATATTTATTATGCACCAGCGGTTTTTAAGATAAGGTGGGTTATTTGCGTAAGGCCAAACCCACCCAGTTGGCCAGTTAGACATGAAAAAATTTGAACGTAAGAAAAATGTCCATACCTTTTTTCAGACATTTTTAAACTGATTTAAAGCTTTTTCTCCACTTTTCTGCTGCCTTTCTTTATCCTGTAATTGGCTTTATCCACAGACTCTGAGAGCTGGTCCAAACTGAATGATGAGAGAGAAATGAACAGTAATCAGTATCTATCTATCTATCTATCTATCTATCTATCTATCTATCTATCTATCTATCTATCTATCTATCTATCTATCTATCTAGGATAGAGGTGAGTATCATCCTTATGCCCAGGTCAACAAGGATGACAGTTGATGAAAGTTGGCGAGCAAGAGTTTGCATGAGAGTTTTCTCAGATTCTCATACCCTGGCCAAACAAGCGCAGTTGCACCAGAATTAATGAGAGTTGAGCATTATGTATGTAGCGAAACTCTCATCAATATTTGAATCAGTTGAAAGTTGAAAAGAGTTGACAAAAGTTGACAAAAGTTGGCAGTAATATGCGAGCAAGAGTTGGAACCTTTATCATCTCTCATCCTTGTATGACCAGGGCATAACATTTTCGGCTGAAGGTTGAATTTGCGAAGGCTTCACCTGAAATCTGAGTCAAAGGGCGCTTTCCATTTAATGGCCAGACCGGTCAGACCAGAATTTCTCTCTCAGGCCTTAAAATATCGGTCGGTCACGGACATTGTCCGACCCATTTGTGAAATTGTCCGACGTAGAGAGGAAACTATCGGACATTCTGTCCGACCAAAATGAAACTGAGGTTTATTGTTTGTCCGACCCGAGTGTATTGGTGTCCGACCGAACTGTAGCTTTGTCTGACGTAAATCAATATGTACCCTAGCCCAGTTCTAGAGGCTTGTATGTTAAATGGAAAATCAGAGTACTATTGTATAAAAGGTGAACTGGAAATGTTGTTTTTACGTAGTCGAGCGCGGGGAGGCGAGCGAAATGGTGAAGTGGAAAACAGGCTTAAGTTGATGAAGTCTTTTTTAATACTGCTGTTCTGGCAAGCAAGTTAATTTTGGCTTGGAAATAAGTATGAAAGAAACAAATTATTTAATATCTTTACAACATTTACCATTTATTCATTTGTGTCATTCAGACTTATTTCCGAGTCAAAACTGAACTGAAGATCATCGGACATATGTCTGACCCAAACTCAACGTCACCGGACATTTTGTCAGACGGCCCTGGAAAAGATATTTTAAGGCCTGCTCTCTCTGTAATAATGTTAAGATCTGGTTCAAGTTTCTCAAAAATCTGGAGAAAATGGATCTGCGTCAAAATTGATCCAAATTTTCGGATTAAATTGGATCCGAAGTCCAAATGTATTGTGTTCCATTCAACAATGTGACCGGTCTGACCGGTCTCGCCGTGTTAATGGAAAGAGCCCAAAGGCTTCATTGGAAGGATACCTAATCAGAACTTGACATAACAGCCAATCACCAATCGGCAAGAAATTGTTTATGATCGGCAGAAAAGCAGGGTTTTTAATCATAAAAAGCAGGGAAAGTCATGACTGCTGATCACCATGTAGAGAGGTTCAGGGTTCAACTTCCACTACTTCCACTAGGTATCATTAACCAATCAGATGCATTTAATCTACCCGATCAACCAATCAAGAGGTAGTGTAGTGGAAGTCAAATCCGAATCTCTCTATTTATTCTTTCAGTGCAGACAGACTGTAGCTCGCAAGATCTCGAGTGATCATGCATCACAAAATGCAAGGTCTACAAAAGACATTTAAGAGTTATATACATGTATTTACACACCTGTCAAGTTGTCGTGTCATCTCCTGATTAATACCAACTGCCAATGATTTCAAGTTGCCAACCACGTCACCGACTGTCTCAAGATCAGCATCACCAAGTTCTGTATGCCTTGCCTCACTACTTTCTGTCATCAGATTTTCTGTGCCAGGAATTTCTGAGATTCTTATTGTTTGTTTGGCATCAACAGAACCCTCTTCGTAGTCAAATTTATCACCGTGCTCTGATTGAAGAGCTTTGAGGATGTACACGACTTGTGCCGAAGATACATCGATCATTACGTCAACTTCGCCAATGGCATACCTAACCAACAACACATTCCACGGTGTATTAACGACAATGCTCGTTAAGTCTTTCAACAATATCGAGATATCTGCAACACGTTTAATATCCAAAACTGTGACCTGCCCCTCGACAAAAACTAACGTACCAGGATAATAGCTTTCTTTTGTAGTTTTTCTGTACAAAATAGGGTACTCTTTTTTTGTCCGGATTTCAAAATAGTGTTCCGGCTTCATTTCCCATTTTGTAAACCATCTATCCAAGCCATTGATAAGTGTTTCTGTGACATTTAAATCTTTGTGCATTCTATTCATCGTCCGAGATGAGTGATCGAATTGTTCTCCTTGGTCATACAACGAGTTAGAAGCTTTGATCAAGGTTTTCTCTGAATCGTATAACATCTCAAAAAATCGTTTTCTTTCAACTTGACCTTCTGATGAGGTTGCAGCTTCATGACTTCTGGTTTGTTGGTTTCGTTCTCCACTGAAATTATGAAAATATTTGAAATACAGTAGTATTTATTTGTAAAATTCTATAGTAGGGCGCATCAGGCATAAAAAAATACCTGTGGTTCCGGTTTCATATCGTGAAAAAATTAGGGTCGGTAGGTCGGAAATAATTTTTTTTTATGAATATTTTTTTCATGGTTTTGGCAGTTTTTTGCTGGACGATTTGCAGTAGAGTCCCGACATCAATGTTAACTAGAGATGCGTATTTCCTATGGACGAATTTAGGCAATTTGGTTCAATAATTAGTGTGACAACAGATGCCATTTTGGCACACTGTATGAGCAGCCCGCAACCACCTGGAGAAAATATGGTCGCACGGTCAATCACGTTGAAAAAATAATAGGGTCGGCAGAAAAAAATAGGGTCGGTCGGGAACCGGAACCACAGGTACTTTTTTTGACGCCTCACGTGGTTCCCAATAAAATTTAGTCTAGAGTAGGTGTTTTGAAAGAGGCAGGCGACAATGTGGTGCAGGAGGTACCACTCCCCTGCAAGGTTGCAGGGTCTGGGGGTGTCAACAACTGATCCCAACTGGAGCGTTCAGCATTGATGGCAGTGCAGAATTATAAGCCAATGAATCTAATTGCGTTTTTTTCTTGTTAGACAGACCTGCCTGGGACATATTCACAAGAATTTACGCCCTCACCTGGCCAAACGAGAATGAGAGTTGACAAGAGTTAAATGGAGTTGCAACTCTCACTCGCATTGACCACCAAATCTCATTGACTCTCATCAACTTTGGTTCAAATTTTAATGAGAGTTGATTAGGGCTGCACCGTAACTCGGTTCTGGCCAGTTAGTTCCGGTCGGAAACCCCAATTTTTCAGAGTTCCGGTTCCAGTCGGTACTAATAAAAGAAGCATGGCCGGAACCGGAACTCTGTAGTTTTCAGAGAGATAGAATATCAAACGTTTTTGTGTCTAACAAAAGTTCACAGTAGAAAGAAATTTGGACTACACAAGGAAAATGTACACTATTAACACTTCATTATGACGTTTAACGTTTGTCAATCTTTTTATTCTAACATTTGCGAGCCCTCTCCTTGATGATGTGAAGTGTCTGCATGTCTGGCAGCAGATAAAGTAACATATGACTATATAAATTAGTTCCGGTTCTTGCCAGAACTTTTTTCTATTTCCGGCCAGATCCGGTTCTGGCAGGATCTTAAAAAATTGGTTCCGGTGCACCCCTAGAGTTGATGAGAGTTTTGGCTAGCGTACAGTAATATTCAACTCTCATCAACTCTTGTTCTTGTTTGACCGGGGCATGAGAATTGAGAAGACTCTCATGCGAACTCTCGCTTCTCAACTCTCATCCTCGCTTGAGCAGGGCTTTATACTCTAATTCAAACATCTCACCCTGGTCCCAAACACAGCAAGCGTTGTTTCCAAAAATGTTCCAAAAAATAAAACACTTCTTCCCGATTTTTCAAAGACGAAAACCACAAAGGCTTTTCGCCTTCGACACTTACAACAATGGCTCTATAAATCAACGAAACCTGTCGTCTTTGAAAGCCAGTTACACGACGCAAATCTGCTGTGATACTTGGAGCAAAGTTGAGCTCAGAATTGTTGTCAAAAAAACACATATATTTTGAACACAAGTTTAATTTCCCGTCCTTCCAAGCCCTGCTTTCCCAGCAATAATACGAGGCTTCCCATTCTTGTATAACATAGTACTCCATTAACAAAATTTCAAGGGAAATCGAGCATAATTTTAAGTTTACAATATTAAAATAAGCATTTTTTAGAAATATTTTTTTATTTTCAAAATAAAAACTTTAAAAAATATCATCAATGAGCCTGCAAAAAGTTGACCAGAGGTGAAATCGACCTCAATACATCATGTAAAACAAATGAAGTGGTGTTATGCAGTCTGGAAATTGGAATGTTATGAATTTATAAAATTTTATATTTTTATGAACTTTTGTTTATTGCAGATCAAACTATTCTTATGTGGCCAAATATTGTCTTTGCTTGTCGTACGAAACGACATAATTATATATCATGGATAAATTTAGACGAGGTTTGGAAAAAGCAAGAACCGGTCTCCCCATGATACGGTTTTTATCGAGTACGTGTACCACCTTTGGCCAAAATAATTCACTGCCTACGGACTTGAAGAGATTCTTAGAAGAGGTTTGTTGTGCAAGATTTGCATCGTAGGCTATTGATTAATGTACTGTACATGTTAATCATTAACTTATTAAACTGTAATGTGTCCCAATGCAACCTATTTTTAATATTCTTTAATTAATGACATTTGACCAGAAAAATGTTGCTAATTATTGTTGCTGTATTAAAAAGGCCATGTTGCATGAGGGAGGTTTCGCTGTAATGGAATTTCTGCAGCAAAAATTACCTCCTGTGACATTCTTAATACTTTGCAGCTTGTCTTGCAATGAAAGAAAATTGTGAGGCAAGTTGCAATAGAAGTTGAACTTCACTCTGCATAGCCAGAGCAGGGTCTGAAATTTATATTTTTTCTCAGTACCCAACCCAGTATGGAAAGTTTGTATCGCGCGGCGGATATCTCCGGCGCGCAAATTTGATGCTTTCTATATATTTACTATTAAATTTTCGAAATCTCTGGCGTGCAATTTCCAAACTTTCCAGTCTGGTACCCAACTGGGATACCAGGATTCAAAGTTTAGTACCCCCCCCCCCCTGAGAATCCAGTATTCCACTTCTGAATACTGCATACCATAAGTATTATACCTGTCCCATCCAAATAAGTTTCCATAACTCTCACTGTTACAAATTACAATAACAACAGGAGACTCAATAACTCAACAGTCAATAACTAAATAATTCATTAATACACTAAAATGCATATAATCTTTCAACAAACTTCTACTTCTATACGCTAATCCTCAGTCAGGAAAGACTGGTGGTAAACTGATAGTATTCAAAAGCTAACGATGACAAGCATAGGCGTACAGGGCTGATGCTTTCCAAGGGGGCAGTCGAAAATTTTGCACAAATTTTTTTTGAGGATTGTAATGAAATTACCTGAATTTAACCTATTTTGTGATAAATCTGCCCGAATTTACTTGACTCTTCCTAGCATTTGCCCGAATTTCCATGGTTTTCCAAAATTTGGGGGCGGCAGTTGCCCCCCCCCCCCTGCCTCGTACGCCTATGATAGTTAAGGCAGCTACGGATTACAGTCAAACCGGATGTTCTCTTGTGAGCAATATTGCAATATTGTCCCCCGATATTGCAATTTTGATGGGACAATATTGATGGGACAATATTGATGGGACAATTTTGATGGGACAATAGCAGATTGCTCTGAGCAATTTGCAACCGACACGAACAAATTGCAATTTGAAATTCACAAAAGATTTGTAAACAAAACCTCTGATTGGACTATAAGAAAGGGGGAAGCACCAATCCAGTTTCTCAGACTTTTTGATTGGTTTCCCTCTTTCTTATAATTCAATCTGAGGCTTTGTTTACAAATCTTTTGTGAATTTCGAACTTGCAATTTGTTCGTGTCGGTTGCAATTTGCTCAGAGCAATCTGGCCCTATCAAAATTGCAATATTGTGGGTTTGACTGTAAGAGAGATACAGCTACTTGAAAAATACAAACAGATCAACTTTGACATTTTGAGCGAAGGACCTTCATTTATTCCGCCATAGACCTGCCATAATAAGTTGCATTGCACCCTAATTATGTGCCCTAATTTATTATTTCAATATCTAATGCCAGATGATTTTACTTATCAAGGTGAGATTGCTTCCACTCAATGGGTTAATTATAGTACATAAAATTTTGTGCTTAGGTTGGCAGTGATCCAAAAGAGGCACGATTTTGGTTACGTCAGTTTCAAAACCAAGCAAATGACCCTGAACGTCCTTTTGCTGTGTTGCAGGCAGGATCGTCCATTTTAGACAATGAGAAAGCAGTATGTTTGTAGATCAATGAATACTCATTGAGCACTTTATTCCCCATAATCTAATAAACCTCGTCTTGACAGAGCTGCCAAGTTCAGATAATCAAAAACCTGGAGGTTGTTGTGGCCTTTAGTTTGTAGTTTGTACCTCCTGACAGCGATAGCGAGACAGAGTAGTGCAGACAATATTTAATACTGAAAAATTTTAATCAAATTATGTATAAATTATTGACTTTATATTATTGTTGACCGGGCATGTTACAAAAAATTAGCCTGCGCACACACATAATTCACGTTTAGATTACGTTATACTTCAAGATCACAAAATCTAAGTTTACTCGAATAGCCACGCTACTAATTTTTTTAACAAGAGTGTCATTTCACAAATACGTACGGATTTTCTTTTTCGAAAGAACAGACGGTGTTTTCGCAAATTGTATTTTTTCAGAGCATAGATGCAGAGTCCATGCATAAAGGACCATTTTAATGGTTCCGTGAGATTTTCAAAACCCACCGTGAGACAGGGTTCGTAGCGGTCTTTGAAATCCATGAAAGTCTTTAAATTTGAATGCAGGTCTTTATGGTTTTTGAAAAGTCTTTGAATTGTGTGAAAAAGCAAAGAAAGTCTTTAAAAGTCTTTAAATTCTTTAGTGAGTATTTGATTATACGATTTCCTAGCTAATAAAGTAGATTGATTGAAGCAAGATTTTCGCAAATATCGACGAAAAGGTGCATTTTAGGATGTGATTTGACGGGACTAATTACTGGGTAAAAATAGTGCTTACACTCGCAATTTTTCGACAGCTGGTTGCTCTTAAAGGTCTTTGAAAAGTCTTTCAAAATAGGCAGAAAAAATCTTTGAAAGTCTTTGAATATTTTTGGTTTTGGAGACTACGAACCCTGTGAGACCTGGAGGTCAGCGCGAAAACCTGGAGACTCCGTCGGGGAAACCGTGAGACTTGGCAGCTCTGTCTTGATCAACTTTTTATTATCAAAGCTTTCACATATGTTGTCAATAAGATGAATCGCAAATTACTTTTCCTTTGTTTTTCAATAATTCAGCTAAATTAATTACATCACATTTGGAAACTAGCTTTGACTATGAAAAAGTTGATCAAGATGAGGTTTTTTACTTTAATTTAAAGAGATATTACATGTCTTCTTCCAATAATGCAAATATAACAATACATGTACTGTACTGTACATGCAAATATGACACATAACATACTGTACATTGGGGTTAGTGGCTAACTAAATTTCTCTTTAACGAGCTCTCTTAGAAAATGTTATGTTCTTTAGATGGAGAGTCTCTGTTCCTCGTTGTCCTTCCTCAATCGTAACGGCATGCCCACGGTGCTGGTCTATGGCCCAGATCAAGGCCACCCGGATGATGTATTTATCCAGGCTGAGCAATTACAACAACAAGGAATGCAATTGGTTGACTGCCTAGAAAAGTCATGTCATGCAACAACACGAGCATTTTGTGGAAGCAGTGGCATTCTTGCCAGCCGAAAATCTCACTCCAGGTTATTAGTACATACTGTGTGTTAGGCTATGTTGAACAGTCACAGATAAATGCATTGCCAATGCTCATGTGGTATACCCTCTTTTACTAACAGACCTGCCAACCCTTGAGTAGCAGAAATAGTGAGTTGCTATCTAAAAAGTCGTGAGATTGACTGAAAAATCTTAGAAATTTTCAGGTTTGCTCATTGATATGACCAGGGTTAACTTTAACAACACTAGAAAATAATCAATAGATATTCAATTTTATGATAGTATGCATTTATATTTTGTTAATATAACCGTATATGCAAGGCTTATTAAAAATAGGCTGTTTTTTCTTTATGGCTTTAGTAGTTTCCACTGTACAAAAACAAGAAAACTACGAGTAATATTAGGACTAACAGGGCAATAAACTTAGCAGGACACGCCTTTTACTTTGTAACACAATTAAACATCACGCATACAAAATTCTGGCGTTGTACATTGCGCATTCAGAGGCGCATTATTAATACGCTAATAAAGTGCGATGTTTCCTTGGAAGAGTGTGCCTTATTGTAACTAGATGTTGCGCTCTTCGATGATTTCATAAGTTCCGAAAATCGTGAGATTTGGGGACTTAATCGTGAGATCGTGAGAAACCATAAAAAATCGTGAGTCTCACGATTAAATCGTGAGACTTAGCAGGTCTGTACTAAGAACTCATCACTGGTGGTGGTGGTTGGGACCTAGCTTGGAGGTGGTAACTTGTAGGTGGGTCTAGGGATCCACCCCCAGAAAAGTTAATGATCTTGGGATTTTACAAACTTCATGATCTTGGAAATCATAAAATTGTGCATATGCGCTATAGCAACATACTACAAATAGATATATGTTATATATGTCGACAACAACTGAACCATTTGCCTATAAGAGTTATAAAAGTTTTTTCAGAAAGCCATTATGCAATTTAACATCATAGTGATGACAATTTGCGTTTCAAATGTACATTGTGTTAAGTATCAGTGAGGGTTTATTTTAACGTGCAGTTCTACACAAAATGTGCAGTTCTAAACCCATTTGTGCAGTTCTTAAAACACAAATGCGCAGTCACCAGCCAAACTAACAAAAATAGCCTTAGTTAAAACAGACTTGATCAATTACATGTTACCCTTGTGGATGCTCCAGAAAATTCCAGAAATGCTGTCATTAATTGAGCATCAAAAATATAAACGTTTTCTGGGGGAGGGCTCCAGATGCTCCTATTTCCTCACAAATCACTTGCGTGCTGGGGTAATGGAAGAGAAGGTAAAATTGGGGCGAGCGAAGCTACTCAAAAGAGATTAAAATGGGAGAACCTAATATTCTTTGCTGCCTCAAATGCAAATTTAAGGTTGTTATATATTGAATATCCATGATTCCCAGGTTTTGAAACAGTTTTGTGAGTGGTTGGGTAAAACAAATCTTTGCCAGAACTTAAGAGCCTCTAGATTCAAATTGTTTTGGGGAACACCCCCTAGCTCCCGCACCCAAAATCGAGTTTGTCTGGCCTTTCTCCCACCCAACCACACCATTATTCTGTCACTTAATTGCAGGTAAAAAATCCTTCGACCCCCCCCCAGTCAAACACCCTTTTCCTTCGTAACATCCCTATATGTGCAGTTCTAAATTTTTCTTAAAATAAACCCTGTTAAGTACAGTATGTCAAGAAAGAAACGAGATAAGATAGTTTGGAAATTTTGTTGTTTGAGACTTTATAATCACTGCTTGTATTCTAAATCTCTTTTCCAGAACACGAGCTGTCATTGAACATGTGAATGCAGATCCAATTACCTGGACATTTAGGTATTTTTTACCCTGCATTTAATATTTTTTGCATAATGGTAAGATTCCATTGAGATTAGATATAAGATCATACAGAGTTCTACAGAAACCGAAGGAAATGGAGTCTGTTCAGAAATCTCACGAACCGACTTGATAGAGTACTAGCGAACCATTAAAGATCATTGGTTCGATCCGAACTGCATGATAAAGCATGTAGAAGAATATAGAATTTATTATTATTATTATCTTCATATTATATCATCTGAAGTGTTTTTCAATGGGGTCCTGCAACTCTAAATTACATTAATTCCATGATTTAGCCATGCATGCACTATTTACAGCAACACATATATAGACTATAGAATAGAATTATTTCAGAGTATTAACAAAGCCTGATTAAGGCTGATTTCCACTCCAACCACATCGAGATCAGTGAAACACAACGCACTTCTTTGTTTCAAAGACATTAATTCTATCTGAGTGCTCACGAAACAAATACATACGCTACACTTCGCCGCGACACGTTTGAAGTGGAAAGCAGATAAAGTATAGATAGAGAAAGATAAGTATAAGTGAAGAAGTGATAGAGTGGAGGACGAAACTGAAAAAGAATGAGAGGTTTATTATAATGAAGTAGCGTTTTTTAGTTCATGTTCTAGATTGTTAAAGTCTATATAGACGCTTGATACGTTGGTCGTAATGGACCATTCCCCAATTAACCAAAATTTTGATCTCAACAAGTCTAGACAAAATTCCATCACAGCATATGAAAGAGCATCACAAAATTAGTAATATTCCAAAGTTTCGTTGCGAAATGTTGTAAAATGTGGATAATATAGCCTTGCGAAATTTGCAATTTTCAGTCATTTTAGATTGTACAAACGGAAAATGGTTACCACTTTTGCAAAATTTTGATCTTAACTAGCCTAAACAAAAATTTCATCACAGCTTGAAAGAGCATCACAAAATTAGTAATATTCCAAAGTTTCGTTGCAAAATGTTGTAAAATGCGGATAATATAGCCTTGCGAAGTTTATAATTTTCAGTCATTTTGTGTTACGCACAGAAGTGGTAACCATTTCCCGTTTGTAATCTAAAATGATTGAAAATTGCAACTTTGCAATTAAGGCTATATTATCCGCATTTTACAACATTTTGCAACAAAACTTTGGAATATTACTAATTTTGTGATGCTCTTTCAAGCTGTGATGAAATTTTTGTCTAGACTTGTTGAGTTCAAAATTTTGGTTAATTGGGGAATGGTCCATTGTTTTCCCTTGTTCGTTTTTGCTTGCGGTAGATGTAGATATAAACTGCGGTGTCTTGTGTACTGTAGTGCTCATTTCTTTTCCTAAATTATTAAAATTTGTTATTTCCAGATCGGGTCTTGTGCCTTTACTGACCTCTATATCCATTGATCAGAAAACTGGAGTGGTCACGCCAGTCTGCTCACGACATGTTGCGATAAAATTGTCAGAAGTTCTAAAACCCATGAAAGTGATTTTTCTAAATGATTATGGCGGATTGGTTGATGATCATGGAAAAGTATGCTTACTATAATGTTCATATAATGAAATGCTTAACTTGAGCCGTGTTTACATCACGAGCCTAAGCCTAGCTTTGGACTAGGCCTGGCCTAGGCCAGGAAATCTAGGTCCATCAGAACATGTGGTCCAGATTTCCTAACCTAGGCCAGGCCGCAGTGCGTTTACACTACAAAAATCTAGTCCAAAGGTAGACCCAGGCCTCGCAGTGTAAAGGCTCGTAGTGTAAAACGGCTTTGATTAACCAATTTCTTCTTTTTTTTTCAAGGTTGTTTCTCAAATTAAAATTCCAGGAGATGTGCCAGGGGTTTCTGAGCAGTCATGGTGCACATCGGACGTGAAACGCCAGGTAACAAGATTACATACAACTATTAGAACCATACATCTACTGTAACTATTAGTTCATGATATGGAAGCGAAACTCGCATGATTGAGTACTATTTGACCCTGTTGCAGGATATCTTGCCCACTGGCACTGAAAAGCAAGAAAAGGGGATTTCCTGTAGACCAACGGAGTATTTTTGTGCTAAATCTGCATGCGCATAAACATATAGCGTTCTAGCTGACCATGGTTTTCAGTTCAGGGAATAACGTCTGTCAACCATATGTTGTTACGCCCATAGTGGGTCATGGGTGTTAAGGTTTCCTTCAAATTTTCAATAGCAAATCTGTATTTAATCGAATTTCCTGCAGCTGTTTAACATGTCCTGCGAGCAGTGCTCGCATGCTCGTCTTTTTTCCCCACCCCTGCTGAAAGGTTTATTCACAACTGCAAATTCAGTGTTTAGTAGCCCCTGAGTGCATGTAAAAGCTATATAGACTGTCTCAATGTATATTGTCAGAGATTGTACCTTTCACACATTGCAGCTGTTCCTTTAAGTAATTGATTGGTTGTTTTAAGTGCTGCATGTTTATATTTAATCTATATTTACAGATTGATGAAATCGCTACTCTACTCAAAGATTTTTCAAACAACTCAACTGCCGTTATAACAAGCCCAGATAACATTATAAAAGAACTTTTCAGTCACCAAGGTTTGTATGCAATCGAATATTTACTAAAAAGAAGTTCATAAGGGACTGGTCATAAAGTAACTGCTAGGGTGGGCTGGAGGTAAATCACAAATTTTGCCAATAATTTCGGTGACCCATCTTAGGATGTATAAAAAAATTTCAAAGCCCACCTAATCTTACAAAAAAATTTTCATGACCCACCCCACCCAATCTAAATTGGAAAAATACACTTTTATAATAAAAAAAAAATTTGCAGGTATGAACATTACAAATATACACCGGCACTGTATTGACATACGTAATTCCACCAAGCTTGACCAACACATTCATCACCAATTACGATACTGAGCTGCTCTCCAGTTGGCTGTATTTGCTGTGATTCGACCACTTCTTGTTGTTGTATAAACAAAGTACTGACTTCAATAGCATCATTTGCATTTGATAATTTGGATATAGTTTTGTTTACTGTTATTATTAATATCTTTATTTTTTGAAGTAGACATGCATGCATGGGTTTTGTTTGGTGGCCCAACCGTGGAAATACAAAAAAAATGGCGACCCATCGAAACTGCCCAAAGATTTTCCATGGCCCATCCTAAATCACTCCAGCCCAACCTAGCAGTTACTTTATGACCGGTCCCTAAGTAGAAAAATGTTAGTATTGAAGTGTTTTTATGTTTTTCAGGTCGGTCAGACACAAACTATATGGCAGCTTACTGTATATAATACTATTTATACTGGACCATTCGACACTATATACGCATTATTTTAAGCGATAAATGTTTTGCAGGTTGTGGTACTATGATTCAGAAAACTGAAGCAATCCACAGATATAAATCATTGGACGAAGTCGACGTCCCAAGACTTACCAAGCTACTGGCTCAGTAAGTTCATTTGCATACATGCAACCACCACCCGGCCACGCCCAGCCAATAAGATTTATGGAAACATGTTTATATTTGAATTTTTTCTGTGTTAGTGTTGCGTACTCAGGTGAGCTAGTATTCCAAAGGTCGTAGGTTCGATTCCCACCGTGGCCGGGCATATTTTTCAAGCTCACCCGGTGTGGATATACACTCAGAGTAACATCACAAACATGTTTACATTTCTATTTATTATTTAACAAATAGATAAGATTTTGCCGTTGTCTGTTGAGTTATAGATACACAGCATGACGTCATAATGTGGTTCCCACATTATGACGTCATACTTTTCATACAAATTATCTATTTGTTTTTATATAATAAAAAGAAAACCCCCGAATTAAACAGGTAAATAGCTTACTTTTGGAAATTTGAAAAAGTCGAAATTTTACAAATATCACGCGCACATCATCTATACAAATTAGGGAATGCTATTGGATAAGGTTTTGTCCTGTAATAGATCATGGCTCTCGACCCTTGAATTCATAACGTTATTATATAATTCAATTATAGATCATTCCAAAGACCTCTAAAGCCAGATCATATGACTGTTATTCAGGAATATTTACAGAGCGTGTATATATCAGAAAAGTATGATATTTTCTAATTTTGTGAGTTCTGTGTCGGTTTTTTAAAACTTGAAGAGTGCGAGGCTCTTAGTATATACTAAAGGATATTTTGTTTGCATTTTTTGCAGTTACACTGCAGCAGCCATTGTCATTCACGACAGGGAAAAATGTGAAATTCCCTATCTTGATAAATTTGTCATAACATCTACATGTCAAGTAAGGAAAATAATTTTTACCACCAAAACACTTCCCTGCAAATGTCATGTTTTGGGTGTTGGTAGCCCTCGCAGCCTGTTCGCGGGTTCACTTCTTGCCTCGCTCCCCACTTAGACCGGGGGGGGGGAGGATCTTGTAATGCATTGCTGTCTGTTTATGATTTCGCCCCATAGTTGCCTGTGAGAAGAGTGCTTTCATTTTGACTGGATCAACCACGAAATAGCGGGCTGCCAATGGCCAAAAGCTGGCCATATTTTAGAAATGGGAGGCAAAAACAAATTTGACTGACTGCCAAAGTAAAAAGAAATGGCAGGTGAAATTCTATATACTGTAGTATAGATACTAGATCATTTAGTTGACTAAATACGTTCATATTCGAAATGTAAATCCAAGTTTACTGTAGTAAAAAAGACAAGTTTATAAATAATAAAAATGCATATTATGAAAACATTGATTTTTACAATATGACTCGTATGAAACATTGCCATTTTGGCAGTTCAATGAATAAAAATGGCAGGCTAAAATTTATTTCACCTGCCAAAACATTTTAGATTGGCAGGCCATCATTTTTCTCCACTTTGAGCCCTGTATCAAACACCAGCAGGGCCCAGCAGGTTTCCCCTATGCATGGGTACTCCAGTGTCCTCGAGTAGTAACATTGGGTCAGTATGGGACGGCCTATCTCTCTAGGGAGATCGGTTTAGAACTGATAGAACTATCCAGTATGTAAATTAAGTCAGTTTAATTTGAATTTCAAAGGGTCAAGGAACGAGTGATGATTTATGGAATCATCTTACTCAAGATTTTCCAAGCTTGTTTTGGCGCTCTCGTGCAACGAACAGAATTAATCCTTGGTAAGACTGTCATGGAAAAATATTAGAGCTCGACAGCTCGTCTCTGTAGCTCAGTTAGTTAGAGCGCTGCACCGGAATCGCAGGTTTGATTTTGCCATGCAGAGGGCTTAATGGCCTGTAGTTGCATTTTGTGCAAGGGACTATATTAAAAAAATTATGGACACAAGCAAAAAATTTAAAAAAAATAAATGTATAAAAATTCACACTTGCAGTTTCCATCTGCACAATCCTTTTATCATAGAAAAAAATTTATTTGTTTATCAGACTTTATCTTCATACAACAGACTCATTAGCTGCGTAGAATTACACAATATGTCATGCATTACTGACTGCTTTTATTTCTTTAATTATTGCGCAGGTATTTCATCAGAGCGGACGGTAGTTGGACAAATGGAAACTGGATAATATTCTGGTAAGGATTTTCTTCTAGTATAACGTTAATTTCCACGTATATTTAATGGACCTACATGCAAGTGATGCAACTGACGCGTACGAAAAACGTAGTTGTTTAAAAATAAGTGGGTTTTACTTGGCGTTGTGGCCGGCAGATGGCAGCCAACTGTGGAAGAAATAGTATATTGATACTTGCAGCAGGAAAATGACTGTAAATTATATATTTTCGATTCTTTTCTTTCAATATAATGTAAAATTACCATTAATTTTACATTATATTGAAAGAAAAGAATCGAAAAATGTAATTTACAGTGATTTTCCTGCTGCAAGTATCAATATTCTATTTCTTGCATATTTGGCTACCATCTGCCGGCCACAACGCCAAGTAAAACCCACCTATATTTTAAACAACCTATACAGGGTGTATAAAAAAAACCAGAACAGATTTGAAATTGCTCTCAATTTCGCAAAACACCTATTTGTATCCGGTTTTTTATATATATAGCTTCTTTGGGTACTTATAATGTAGAATAATGAAAAAAATTTCTCGAACTCAAATTTTGTGAACCAGGGGTGTGTCTCTTTTCCAACAAACTAAAAATGGCTCGCGCACAAAATTTAAAAGCTGGAATCATATTTTGAGTTAATAGATGGAACATTTGTCTGATTTTTAATTACTGTACAAAATTTCAGACAATTTGGTTCAGTTTAAGCCCTTTAACTATTCATTTTGTTCTAAAAAATCAGCCTTTCGCATACTTAATTAATGCATTTACCTAATTTGCATATTGCTGACATATGCAAATTAGGCAAATGCATTAATTAAGCATGCAAATAGCTGATTTTTAGGAAAAATGTAACTTTGCGTGAATAGTTAAGGGGTTTAAACTAAACCAAATTGTCTGAAATTTTGTACAGTAATTAAAAACCCGACAAATTTTCCATCTATTAACTCAAAATATGATTCCAGCTTTTAAATTTTGTGCGCGAGCCATTTTTAGTTTGTTGGAAAAGACACTCCCCCCTGGTTCACAAAATTTGAGTTCGAGAAATTTTTTTCATTATTCTACATTATAAGTACCCAAAGAAGCTATATATATAAAAAAACCGGATACAAATAGGTGTTTTGCGAAAGTGAGAGCAATTTCAAATCTGTTCAGTTTTTTATGATACACCCTGTATAAACCCACCTATATTTTGTTTTTCCAAGGTATGGTGTTGATAAACCCAAAATCTCTCACAGTCTTGTGGAATTCGCTGGGAACTTGCCAGATTCCTTTGACCCAATTGCCAAACGTAAGCTTTTTTCCTGGATTCGATTGTTCAAAGATAGATTAGGGGCGGACCATTAGAAAAGTGAGGGGAAGCAAAAGTAAAAATCGCGCACCAAGAAATTTTGTGTACCAAGAAAGTTTGAAAACAAAAATTCGTGCAGAGACTTTTCAAAAGGGAAAATTATAAGGTGAAATAAGAAAAATTGTGCAAAGGGCCTATTTCGTCTCTGACGGCCGGTTATTTTTTCCTTTACTGTAATTTTCTAGCAACATTAGATTGTATTATTTTATTGAAAATAGTATAAAGCAAGTAACTATGGATCCAAGGATAGTGTAAAGTTTCAAATTGAAAAAGACACGACACAGCAAGAACTGTATAAGGTCGCCGACAACCTAGAACAGTAAAAGCAGGCATAGGCTAAAGCAACCATAGGCTAGAGTATGCACGTTACTCAAAAATGTGGATTAGAACAACGTTTTTAGGAGATAAACAATTCCTTATCACTCCCTTCGTAACTCGTTTATTAAATGTTTAATTGCAAGAACTCTTATTTGGGCATGACGACTTTCTGTTTTGTAAAGTTGATGCCTTACACTATGCGAAATAAACAGTTACCATGATCCTCTTGGAAAGCATACTCATGCATGTCTTTTCAAAAATGGACTTGAAGCCGTACTATTACCTACACTAATCCTATACAGATGAGTATTATATTAAAAGTTAATATTATCACTAAAAGTAAAAGCAACATATTATTACAAAAGTTTAAGGTGGGGAGAAGAAAGAAGTCCAAATCAGTCTTAAATTTATAGCATGCATGCATATTGCTTTTCACTGAAAATCTAAAAAAGGGTTGAAATTTGGCTTTTGGAAAGCCCGCCCCCCCCCCCATCACTTTTCTAATGGTCCACCCCTTACCGCTAACCCTTGGTTAAAATTTAACTTGCTGTTTTAGTTTATCTATTTCCTGCACGTCTGTTTATTTCAAAACTTCAGAGAAGAAAACTCCTACTGATCCAGACAAGATTTCTCAAGAAATAGTTCCAAATTTATAAACAAGCTGTCAGGAAGTTTGCTTTGAATTTTAGGTTAAAGTATAGGGTTAAGCTAACCCATTATTTAACCGTATACACATATAATACAATATAGAACGCTAGTTTTAACAATATTTAGGCCACATAAAAAAAATAGTTGGTTAGCGTCCTCGCCCGCCCACAAAAAAGGCCCCGCTCAGGATTTTTTTAATTTATAGAAAAACCCAACTTTTATTGATCAACAGGCTCTAATATATATAATATTTCTGCATGTGGTCAATTGTGTCCATAAATTTAAATGCGCAAGATATTAACTTCCACTATATAGTAAATCTTTAAATAAAAACTTGTTCTGGAATATAAAGCGTGCGTGAATATAAAATGACGGTGTGAATCATATTTTGAAATATATAAAAAAATAATATCTGTACTGCGCAAGAAAATCCAGTTTTGGACCTAAAATCAAGGCCTATTTTTTATGTCTCCTTAGAGTAACATGATATTTGTCTTTTGAATCAAATAAATAAATCAATTGATCAAACAATCTATAATAAATTACAGTATTATGCTGTTTTCTCTTTACAGATGATGTTACAATGAAGTCAGAGAATAGATCGACCACAAGCTACATTCGTTATGTCTAATACTTCTCATGGCACGCGAAGTGTCGAGGTCTATACCAATTATCTATAAGTAAACTGGAATGATACGTCAGGGGGGATTGATGTCGTGTTTTGTAGGTAGTGCCAGGCTTTTTATATCGATAAATGTTACCCCTTTAATTTCCTTCCCCCTTTCCTTTTTCATTTTAGAGCATACTAAGACAGTTAAAGTGTATATGACATGAAATTTATTATTTTCTTAAATGAAAGAACTCTTTAAGTTGTCTTGTAACTTATTTTTCAGTTTCTCAGTTGTTTTTATGGTTTGTTCCCGAGATATTTCAATTTGTTTGGTATGTAAATGAGTGTGAATATGTCCGCTAATTTATGACGTCACGTTGCTTACAAGCTCACTTACACTGGTTATAAATGTATCAACTCTAAAAACTGTTGATATCAGTTCACGTTTTTCTCAAGTGTTTCATCACATTTACCAGTGAGTGAAGTTTGAACGTATATCATATATACGTCAAAGCCAGTTAGTGTGTATAAGCTTTTAGAAAAACAAGATCGAACCATATTTAATAGAGTATCTAAACTCTGGCAGCATCCATTATTGTCACTAATGCCACACGCTAAAGAAACAGGCTACAACTTAAGAAAAAGAAGAAGTCATAGGCCGAAAGTTAGAACGGAACGTTTTAAAAACGTGTTTGTAAACCGTTTGGTATACAATTATGACTTAGTTATTGATTAAACATTGCAAGTTATCTCTATATCTCTATAGCAAGACACACAGTATGAACGAATGAGTAATGTATATAGTATGAACTACAATATGATTAAACATTGTAAGTTTCTTTTTAGCAAAGTGTAAATAATGCATATACTGTAATATGAATTGTAACTTAAGATATGTATTTTTATCTTCTGTTTCATTAAAGACTAATAATAATAATAATAATAATATGACGTCATAAATTAGCGGACATATTCACACTCATTTACATATCAAACAAATTGAAATATCTCGGGAACAAACCATAAAAACAAGAAACTGAAAATAAGTCACACTACAACTTAAAGAGTTCTTTCATTTAAGAAAATAAGAAATTTCATGTCATATGCACTTTAATATTTTCACGCAATTACTTAAAATAAACAAAAATCGTTCAACTGCTATTTTTTTCTTGTAGTTCAACTTATAGTTCAATGGTCCATACTGGTATAGAATTTTTTTTTAAAACCCTTACTATGGAAATTGAATAGATCTTAGCCAAAAATAGTGCGGAAATCGAATTTTACAATCCATACTAAATGGAATTTCCATAATAGTATGGAAATAGAATGGACATACTATGTCTATGGATTTAGTGATGAAATTGCAAATTCCATTATATGAATTTCACTATTTTTTTCCAGTCTATCGACTGGTATCAGTTTTAGCAAGTCAAATTCCCCGCCATTGTCGTCATATTCGGCTTTCGAATTGTTGAATCTTTCATTTTGTTTAAAATTCGAGCAAAGCGCTTTGAAATATATCTAAAATATCGAAAAAACAAATGAAATTGAAATGAATTAAAAGTCCGAATATGACGTCAATGGTGGAAATTGTGACTTGTCTTAAACAGGATAAAATTATAGTACTTCAATGTAATTTGCGTATTGTTCGTTTTTATCATCATTACAATGCATGTACATATGTGTCCATTTTTATACTGTTTATTTTAAATATGGTAAATGGTTGTAATTCTGATGCAGGACCCATGCACTGAAAAACACGTATATGTGATGTGGGTATCCTGGATAAATATAATTAAAATATTAATGAAATAATTCATAAACATTGTGGCGAATCATGCCAGCCAGAATATGTCACGTGGAGTGACTTTATATCTGATAAAAGTCATCTTCATTAGTATTCTTTATATAATTGTTCGTCCTAATTACAGTAGTATGATTATATAATTGTTTATCCTAATTAGTATTCTTTTGTAGTCGTATTTTAAGCTATTCAAAAAACTCGTCGTGTTTTATCAGATATAAAATATGTCATGCACGTGGAGTGACTTTATATCTGATAAAAGTCATCTTCATTAGTATTCTTTATATAGTTGTTCATCCTAATTAGTATTCTGTTTTAATTTTAAATAGTGCTTATTTTTATTATGTGTAATCTCATAGAATTGAGACTGGTTTGTTATTTGTTACTGAACTGTTGTTACTGATTCGTTTATTATAATAATAATATTTAAGACTTAAATGCGCAACGCATTTTAACATTAAATGTGATCAAATGCGCATTACATTCCAATTCAGTAAGTACAATGTACCAGATAAAATGAAATTACTTGGCTATATAAGATAACAAAAAGTAAAACAATTATGTACAACTAGATCAAATCCATATACTGTAATACCCTATAATGGACCATTTGCATTATAGACTAAATTTTGATCAAGACAAATATTTCATCACAGCTTGAAAGAGCATCACAAAATTAGTAATATTCCAAAGTTTCGTTGCGAAATGTTGTAAAATGCGGATAATATAGCCTTGCGAAATTTGCCGCAATTTTCAGTCATTTTGTATTACAAACGGGAAATTGATGCCCCAACACCCGATTGGGCTGTCAATTTCCCGTGCGTAATACAAAATGACTGAAAAACGGCTATATTATCCGCATTTTACAACATTTCGCAACGCAACTTTGGAATATTACTAATTTTGTGATGCTCTTTCAAGCTGTGATGAAATATTTGTCTACATCAAAATTTAGTCTATAATGCAAATGGTCCATTGTGTTTGCATGTGCATTAATTTAGCTTGGACATGAAATATTTTCTGTTTGGCAGAATTTGTCATATGCGTTGTGTTTCATTGATTTTCTCGTATTCCAAGCATACTTTTTAGCCTAGGTTTCTAACCTTTTTAAAAATGCTTGTTTACAATAGCAATTTTTGATGCAATTTTTAGTGCGATTTTGTTCTAATGCATGTGAAACGAGTAGATGAGTTACGAATGTTCCAATACATAAACAGTACCCTCTCTGAACGTTTAAACCTTATCCGCTTGTTCACGTCCATTCGAAGAAAACAATCGCACCGAAAATTGCAAGTGTGAACGAGCCTTGCCATATTTCGCCGTTCAAACATTTTCGGGCGGTTGAGACACAAACGCCTACAATCTTTAACATAAAGCTTCAGAAATTAATGTACATTGACAAAACAAAATTCGTGGCTCCTCTTACCCAGTTCAATCATGCTGTGAACAAATCCGAAACAATTAACTTGTAATTTACCATTCCAGTTCAATATTAGTTTAGGGGGTGGGCGGTTTAAGAAGACCAATATGATTTTACAGACAAATGCAGATAATTTATAACGAGTATGCGAAATTTGTGTAGGGGAAGACAATTTCAGCCAGTTATCAGATTGTAGTTCATCAGTTGTACTAATAGGCCTAATAGTATAGCAGAGGACCACGTCTAGTTCATAATTCATACTGTCCATATACTTTATGAATTGTTTTTCTTAATTACCGAAATTCATCTATCAAGTACGACTCTCTCAAGTACCGGCCATTACACCACACTCATCAGTAAAATAGACCGGAGGTCCTTTTTGGAGGAGGAAATTCACGAGCTTCGTCAATTACTGTAAAATAATTAAATTAGCATAAATTGCACGCACTATTTTCCACGTGGTTTCCACAATTAATACACGTGGTAACTGGTACTGAGATTCTGAAGTTCAAAAAGACGCTCTGTTTAGTGTTTACGTAAAAATTAAAAACATCCAGTTATTTGAACTGTTTTTCACCATATGCTATTGTTACTTTGAAGCCCAAGGCAGATATGGTCTTTGCTTAATTTATAAATACATCTTCCGACTGACCGATTACATCAGCTCCAAAGTAATTATGCAAATATCAACACGAAACGTTATATTTCAATATAAACAAACGTGTCTGTCGTGCATTGAATCACACGAAACTACAGTGGTTTGAAAACATGGTTTTCAAATTGCTCAAGGCCGCTTCGGCCTGGCAAACAACACTACATAAGACGTTTTGGTGGACTTCGACAGGACTGAGCAGATATTCGACCAAGGTATTCTTACTAAAAATTGAATTGTACATATAGTATATTTGTAGACTGTGTATATATGTATGTTGTGCAATATATTTTAATAGAAAGCTATTTTAAGATAGTATTCTTTCAATATACGCTCGATATATTCATGATATCATGCTGTTAGAAATCTCAGTAATCCAATGATGAACTTTTAATCTTTTGAACGTTTTGCCCTAGGTTACTGGGTGACCATTTATAGACACTGATGCTATTTTAATTACAGTATTATAAAGGCCTGCCGCTTAATAACCCATTATTAAATCTGCCTTACTTATTATTTACTCTGTTTAACAGCCAGGTGATTTTACTTATCAAGGGGAGAGTGCTGCTACTTGATGAGTTAAGTAGGGATCCTTAGGCGCCGATTAGGAAATATAGCAGCTTTAACAACGTTCGCCGGACTAATTCATTACTGCACTGGTTCCACTTGTTCACATGCAAATTTATATGGTTAGCTGTGCTCAAATGAAGTCTGGTTAACCATTAACCCACTAAGCTCCAATGCACCCAAATGCGCCTGACTTTTATATTTTACTTTGTCTAATGCCAGATGATTTTACTCGTCAAGAGGAGAGTATGTGCTGACGCACAATGGGTTAATGTATCAATTACTTTCTCCTTGACAAGTAAAATCGTCTAGCTGTAGACATAATAGTGTACATGAGGGTGCATTGCATGGCTTTATAGTGGGTTATAATTTCTATACAGTTTGAAATATTAATTTAATTAACCCATTAAGCTGCAGAGCTTCCCCATTCACAAGTAAAATATCTGGCGTAGAGTAGGGCGCATTGCGGCTCAATGGGTTAACTAGAGACATGATTGAAATTGTCAGATTTTTTGGTTAACTCATTAAGCTGCAGAGCTTCCCTATTGACGAGTAAAATTGTCTGGTGTTCAGGGATGCCGGAAGATCGATAATAGCGGGTGCAGATATTCATATATTCGTGTTCACAGACTGTAAAAACAATCGATTTCAAAAGAAATTAATTGGGCAGAACAAGAATATATGAATATCTGCACCCGCAATTATCGATCTTCCGGCATCCCTGCTGGTGTTAGACAAGTAAAAAAAGTAAGTAGTGCACACTGGGGTGCATTGTGCCTCAATGGGTTAACTAAATTTTAAACATTAATGTCTCACAAAATTTGGCTGCACTATATTTTTAGGGGGCGAAGAAGCAAATGCTGCAGGTGTGAGACATGCTAGGGGGGTTGGGGGCATGTTCCCATTTCAAGCATTTTTAGGGTGAGAGTTTGCAGAAATCCGACAGTTATAAAGTACATTAAAGACAGGACTTTTTATGATCTATGATCTCACAAACATACTCTCTTACAAATTGTGTATCCCCCCCCCAAAAAAAAATCTATGGATTTAGACTTTTTGAGAGAATGGTTTTTGTGGCAATGGGTCGTCCAAGATCCACGCTCCCCCCACAGAGGAAATTTCTGCCATTCGGAGGGGGAGGGGAGAAAAAAATGTTTCTGATAATGGTAAGTGTATTAGGACATCCAAAGAGGGAAGGGGGGTTAACATCCAATTTCCTCTGTGGGGGAGGTATGGATGTTTTCTGGAATGACCCAGTTGGGAGGTTGGGGAGTTGGGGAAGGGGCGGTTCCCCCCTCACCCACCCTTGACTATGTCAGTCTGCCCATACATACAAGAGAACTCATTCGATCCTATCCTAAAGGTTAGGGCTTGGACCAGAACCAACCAGATTCTGGAAAAAATATGGGCATATGGCCCGTACTAACTGCGCAGAAATATCCTGGTGAGCCAGCTGCCACTCAGCACTGCCTTGCTGGTTGTAATATATTTATTAATAATCCAGGCACAGTCGGCTACTCTGGTGTTACAAAATGGAACAACGTTACAAGGTTATTCATTTGGGGAACCAATGTCCACTTCTGGTGAAGTTGTTTTCAATACTGGACTGGTTGGGTATGTCCATCTTTGTTATTTAATTAAGCTGTTTTTCCGGAACTAATACACCCTTTCGATAATGACATCATTTGGCCTGGGAGCCCCGGTCTCATGAATTGTGAGCCAATAACCTTGCGTAATTCACTAATGAGAGCGAGGCTCCAAGACCAAAAAGTATGTGTGACATATTAATTACCGGTATCAAAAAGGTGTATTTTAGAAAAGACAAAGAAAAATTCCATTCATGTTTTTCATTGGGTTATTCCAGAAAAGATCCACACTCCATCCACAGGAGGAGGATGTTTCTGACTAAAGAGGCAAATGTAATTTCCAATTTCCTCCATTGGGGGAGATTAATGGATGTTTTCTGGAATGACCCATTGCTAAATAATATACCACATCACCTGATTTCTCTAAAACTGAGCTGGCTGCACGGGCCAGGCAATTGGGTATTGTGCTAGTATAGATAGGTACCAAAGTATATGTGCCAAAAGACATATGAACCTGCTATATTGAAACCATATTACTTTGTAATTCTATTGGTTCAAGTTAGATTTGGCCAATTTATAAGCAGAATTTTCCCTTTTCAGAAGTTTTACTCTGATTGTATTTTTTTTGGAAGGGGCCACTTTTACTTAGCACCCCACCCCTAGCCCCCCTGTTCCACCGCCACTGTATGGGAGACCTGTTTCCACTTTCCACCCTCATTAGTAGGAAATTGTCCAATAAAATTGTCTAAACAAAACAAACAAAAGGAGCTTTTGTTGCCATTCTATATTGTTTCTGAGACCTTCAACCCTTTCTAGTTATCCAGAAGCTCTCACTGACCCAAGCTATCGGGGCCAGATTCTGGCATTGACTTATCCAATCATTGGAAACTATGGCGTTCCAGACACAGCAGCTGTTGACGAGTTTGGACTTCTGAAACACGTGGAATCTGAAAAAATACATGTAAGAATATGTTACAATTTATCTATTTTGCTGAAGCTCAATCAAAGGCCTCGTCTCGAAAGTTAACTAACAGTCAAATATTTTTTCTACTCTTTGCAAAACCATGCAGTTTTCTAACACTCTATAAGGTTAAATCTTTTTTTCTAGGTCTCGGCGTTGTTAGTTCAAGACTACACGGATGGCTACAGTCATTGGAATGCCGTTAAATCTTTATCTGAATGGTTGAAGGATGAAAAGGCAGGCAGCACTTAGTATTTTTTCACAAGAGGCGCACACAATAAATTATTCGAAGATGATGCTCCTTCCCTAATTTCTTGTTGGCTGTCACTTTCTATTCCATTCTTAGGAATTCTACCGGGTGTCCCAAAAAAACTGGACGCTGTTTGATTTCCTGTAACGTAAAAGCTATAAAAGCTATCGCAATGAAATATTAAGATCATTGCATTCGGAAAGGACTAACTTAGATTTTGATATATAGCACTTCAATTTACATACAAAATTGACTGCGCTATTGATGTTTGAACGTTAAAACTTTTGAAATTGCCAAAATTTAGTACAAAATATTGTAATAATATAATTAATAGTTTTTATACACAAAACTAATAAGCCATAAAAATTTCAATTCTACTTTGAGTGAATTATTTTCAATATTTACTCTCGATTTCAATTTTCTTCTGAAGCAACTTCGAATGTTTGTTTATATAATTCTTTTTGTTGCCATTTTTTCCGGTCCATTTTTTCCGATCACCTACTAGATTACATTGATATCGAAGGAACTAGACTCAGTTCCGAAATATCACATACTCGAACCGACCTGACCGCGTATAGGATTGTTCGGTATGAGTAATTTCCGGTCTCGGTATACCGGAAAAATTATACCGATATTATCAGTATACCGGTTTTTCGCCTTTTAAATTAGATAGGAAAATTCCTTAGTAGAAATTGGAAGGATTTGAATAATTTCAAAAGTACGAACACCGTTTATGATAATTTCGAAGCTGTCGACATTGTCTCCAATTCCAATATATCGGAAATTTCGGTATATCGATTTGACTGAAAAACTCGTACCGATAAACCGATATTGGTTTCAATACCGATATTTTCGGTATATCGGTATACCGAACATTCCTAACCGCGTAGCTCATTTGGCAGAGCAATGGGCTAGTATTCCAAAGGTCGTAGGTTCTATTCCCACCGTGGCCAGGCATATTTTTCAAGCTTGTCCGGTGTGGATATCACCTGAGTATACATAACACCAACACAGAAAAGATAAATATTTTGATTTTTGGTTGTATCTCGCTCAATATTGCATGTAAATTCAAGTGTTATATATCAAAATCTAAGTTAGTCCTTTCTGAATGCAATGATCTTTATTTCATTGCGATATCGTTTATAGCTTTTACGTTACATGAAATCAAACGGTGTCCACTTTTTTTTTGGGGGGGGGGGGCACCCAGTAATTCAATTTTGATGTCACCGTGCAGTTTTGTATTACTTTGAAGTAAACAGTCCCTAACTGTCCTAAACTCTGAGTCAAACTTCGCTAAGTACGTGTACCATGTAAATTTAAAAGATTAACCAGATCTACACACGTAAAAACGCACAAGTTGTAACAAACCTGCAGCAGACTTGTAGCAATGCTGTTCCAACAACTTGTCATCTGGATGTGTTCGCACTGCTTGTTCCCAGCTTGTTGACAAGTTGTCAACGCCTTGTTGAGAACGTGCTACAAGGTTGTTGAGCTCAACAGACTTGTTACAAGTTGTTCCAACAACTTGTTATCGTCCTGCAATTCAACAATTTGTCAACAAGTTGTGAGTGACAACCTTGTAGCAACATGATGAAATAACAGCATTGTTACAACTTGTTGACAAGCTTGCTACACGCCTGTTGCGAACACATCTTGTTGACAAGTTGTGAGATTTTTACGTGTGTAGTCAGATAATTCGTGTTTATCCCATTGCTAGTTTCCACCAAACTTTCACGTTTTTGTATGTCTCACATACCTAGTTCTCATTCTTCTGATAATGTAAGCGCAGAATGGAACAAAGTTAACCAAGCATTTAAATAACATACGTGAATGAACTGAGCGACACTCGCGTGCGTCATTGTCGATTTCAAGTTACTTTTCAACGCGCGGTTCCCAAGTTCGTTGCAAACTTGCCAATTACGTTCCCAAGTTAAAAAGTTGGGCGTGAACTTCGCTCAAGTTGAAATTAACTTCAATGGAAAGTTCTTGGTCCAGTGGGCTACCAAGAAGGTTTGTATTTCATTGAATTGGTTATTATTATTGAGTATGAACATATGTTTACAAACAAAGTTCAAACATTGAAATGAACTTGCGAAGTTTGTCGGCGAAGTTCTCGCCCAATCTCCGAACTTGGAAACGTAATTGGCAAGTTCGCAACGAACTTGGGAACCGCGCGTTGAAAAGTGACTTGAAATCGACAATAACCGCTATTAGAATTATTCGTTTTAACGTACATTTTTTCATTTCTATAGGTTCCTGCTTTGTTTGGGATAGACACTAGAATGTTAACAAAGATAGTCAGAGACAGTGTATGTTTTCTTATATTGCTTAATTATCACTAACTAATTACTCATTACTGTATTAATTAATAATTAGAAGAAGATGTTAGCCAGAAATGTAAGGTAGCAGCCGTTTGTACCGAATTGGGAAATTTTTAAATTTTTAAGAAAGCATGATGGGTCTATATAACGTTTGCGAGGTACCGGAGGTGGTTGCTACCTTAAAAGTGGCCATAGTGGTGTCGTACTCTCGACTCTCGAGAATCCAATTTGGAAAAATTAGTAATATTCCAAAGTTTCGTTGCGAAATGTTGTAAAATGCGGATAATATAGCCTTGCGAAATTTGCCCCAACACCCGATTGGGCTGTCAATTTCCCGTGCGTAATACAAAATGACTGAAAAACGGCAAACTTCGCAAGGCTATATTATCCGCATATTACAACATCTCGCAACGAAACTTTGGAATATTACTAATTTTGTGATGCTCTTTCAAGCTGTGATGAAATTTTTGTCCAGATCAAAATTTAGTCTATAATTCAAATGGTCCATTCATTTTGAATTGATAAGTAGCCGGCCGTGGCACCGAGTATGAGGGAAAATAGCCTGGGTACGAGGTTGAATCTATATCGACCATGCATATCGACCATGCAGATATTTGCCAAAGGTAGACTTGTGGCGTCTTAGAAAAAACTTAGTTAAAAAAATAAAGTAATTCTAAAGCCCTAAAATATATCAGTGATGAAGCATTTTATTCTGGCTTTGCATTTGCCAACAACTTTCTACGTACAAAGAAAATAAATTTGGCAGCCCAAGTGACAATCGGCGAATAATATCTTATTACTAAAAAATTTAAAATTTCAACCCCTGCTAGCTAACAACCTACCCTACAACAATCCTTTATTAACTAAAGTTGTATTCCTATACGCTATATATTGTTCCTCCTTGTACAGCTTCTATTTATTTTATCCAGAATTGTATTCTGTCATCCGCTACTAAAAGCACAGTACTTTAGTGTTATGCTTTCCTGTCATTTTCAGAACACAACTTTAGGTAAAATTGTGTTTGAAGGAGATCCCATTGAGTTTGATGATCCCAACCAACGAAATTTAATGGCTGAAGTCTCGACGAAGGTAAACCAAAGGCCATGCATGTCTGATTATCCATGATTCAAAAAATATTTTGCTTATAGAAATACCAACAGAACGCATGCGAAATATGTTTCTTAATTAGAAAAGATAACTTCGTCTGATGAAAGTGAATTGAACCCTAAAACCAAAGCTGACAAACTCAAAACTTTCATTTTTTATTTCATTTTTTTAGACTGTGCAAGTGTTTGGCAGAGGTAACCCACACAAAGTGATAGCAATTGACTGTGGCATCAAACATAATATAATCAGAAATCTTGTGAAGGTTTGTCTTAATTATCAATGTCTTGGGGCTTCTTCAGCATCGACGTAGCCAGGAGGGTGGGGGGGGGGGGTCGTGATATAATAGTCCCCACCGTAATATTCCCCACCCTTTATAGTCCCCACCGTAATATTCCCCACCCTTTATAGTCCCCACCGTAATAGTCACCACCAAGTTAGCCCATTTTTATCAGAACCAATTCAACCCAAAATTTGGAAACGTTTATGTAAGTATAAGTGGCCGTGACACCAGACAGAGTGTGAGAGAAAATACCCTGGGTATGAGGTTGTTATAGTGTACCTGATTTTTATTGAGTGCTGACATTAGAGTCACGTAATACAACTTGATATTCTGATCAAAGACGTAAAGGTGGAGTAATACGAGCAACAAAATTGCTGCAACTTGCAACAAAATCTGATTTCTACGCATGTTAATTGAAAATGTTTACACATAAATTACAAATCACAAGGCAAGATGTGTCGACATTTCTACTTAACATGCGTTGAAATCAGATTTTGTTGCAAGTTGCAGCAATTTTGTTGCTCGTATTAGTCCAGCTTAAGAACCTATTCACCCTGACCTCATGTAAAATACTGTAGTAGGTTCTTATACGCGGGATGTTACTGTTACTGTTAATGTTTGTTGTATTTTGTATAATCTGCATGCATTTATCATGTTTTATAGCGAGGTGCAGAGGTGCATCTTGTCCCCTGGGATTATGATTTTACAAATGAACAGTTCGATGGATTGTTTATTTCGAACGGACCTGGTGACCCCGCCTTGGCTCACAAGGCTATCGAGCATGTGTCAAAGGTTAGACAGCTTTGTTCCTTACTTCAATATGTACACATGTAAATAATTGTTTATTTGACCTGCGAAGCTTGGCAAACTAGGAAACATTGATGGGGAATTATTTTAAACGATACCTCCTAGAATTTCTCCCCGTTTGGCCAGCCTTGAAAACATTAATGTTGTGAGATCACATTTTGCTTCCTAGATTTGACATGTGTGACGTGTTGTTTTACGGAAACAATGTTTCCTGGTTTGTCCACCTTCGGAAACATGGCTGGGAAATAATGTTTCCTGGTTTTGTTCACCATCGCGAAACATGGCAATGTTTCCTAGTTTGTCCACCTTCGGAAAGATGGCTAGGAAACAATGTTTCCTGCTTTGTCAACCACTGGGAAACATGGCTAGGAAATAATGTTTCCCAGTTTGTCCATCTTCGGAAAGATACCTAGGAAACAATGTTTCCTAGTTTGTCCACCTTCGGAAAGATGCCTAGGAAACAATGTTTCCTGCTTTGTCAACCACTGGGAAACATGGCTAGGAAATAATATTTCCAGGTTTGTCCATCTTTGGGAACATGGCTAGAAAACAATGTTTCCTAGTTTGTCCACCTTCGGAAAGATGCCTAGGAAACAATGTTTCCTGGTTTGTCCACCTTCGGAAAGATGCCTAGGAAACAATGTTTCCTAGTTTGTCGACCACTGGGAAACATGGCTAGGAAACAATGTTTCCTAGTTTGTCCACCTTCGGAAAGATGCCTAGGAAACAATGTTTCCTAGTTTGTCCACCTTCGGAAAGATGCCTAGGAAACAATGTTTCCTAGTTTGTCGACCACTGGGAAACATGGCTAGGAAATATTATTTCCAGGTTTGTCCATCTTTGGGAACATGGCTAGAAAACAATGTTTCCTGGTTTGTCCACATTCGGAAAGATGACTGGGAAACAGTTTGTCCACCTTCGTGAAACATGGTTAGGAAACAAGTGTGTTTCCTACTTTGCCCAGTGCTCAAAGAACAGTTTGCTGACACAGCTGCACAATCGCGATATAGCTGTTTACAACTATTACTTCGATTGATGCATCACCTTTTCCACTCGCATAGAAACGTGGTTATAATTATGTTCGTAAATTTGCTAGGTTATTGATGAAGGAAACACACCAGTGTTTGGAATATGCATGGGAAATCAAATTGTCGGCCATGCGGCGGGAGCGCAGACTTATAAACTACTGTTAGGCAACAGGTGAGGAATGTTTATCCATGATGTACGAATCAAGGGCGTAGGAAGCATCAAAAGATTAGAGGAGAGGCACCGGCTTCCAGGGTCACTTTTGGATAATGACGGGGGGGGGGAATAAATTTTGCCATCATATCATATTTCATACTTAACTATAATTGATATAATTCATTTGCCCGAATTTCGAACTCCAATGCATGTACAATAAACGTTTTTGACGAAATGTTTTTAAATTAAAAAACATCGAAATTTCCTATAAATTTCTTTCATTGGATTTACTTCTGATGACGCAGAATAGTACAGTACAACATATCTAGCTTGCACTCGTAAGTGTGTTCTGGAAACAAAAAGGGCACCTTCAATGTTAATATGGTATCCACAGCAACATTAGCTTGTACAAAACGAGTGCTGAAAAAAAAATTCTCTTGGCGGGGGGCAAGTGCCCCTGCGCCCCCCGCCGGTTCCTATGCCCCTGGTACAAATGTTTTACAGTTGATATAGTACCATCGCTTGTTTTCAGCAGTGTAGGAAATAGGAATACTAACTTGTGGTGTTCAAATGAAGTCCACTGACCTGCTAAAGTTTCTGAATCAGCAGAGTTCGAAATAACCGCTTGTCTTGTAATTTTCATAAACGACAGGTGTAAAAACTGCTTGTTGAAGGGTTTTGACGTTTTTTACTTGGAAATTTCAAGTATTTATTTTATACATTTGTTAGACCTATTAAACCAGGAGTCGTTGTGAATGTACATTTACCAGGAGCAGTTATACATTTAATTTTTAAGGGCCCATTTTCACTCAAGACACATTTCCACCGACCGAAAATGTTCCGAAATATTATTGTTAAAAGTTGAAAATTTCCAACCGAAACTTTGTGTCGGCCAATCAAATTTTACAAAAAAAATTTTTCTGCAGAAAATTTTCCTGACTGGAAATGGGCCTTTAGACCTGTTTAGGAGCAGTTTTTTCGCAAATACAAGAAAATTCCATCTACAAAAAAAACAACATCTATTATTAGTCCCAACCAACAAATCTCGATATTTGAAAAATTAATTATCGGTTGAGACAATCAGACATTCTTCATATGGACTTCAGTGATTTGACTGCATTTGGTCGAAACTCGTAATTTAAGCCAGGTTATTGCTTCTGAGTTGATGAAACGCATATTTTCTTCTCTTTTCTGTTCCGAAGAGGTCATAATCAACCTGTCGTTAATCTACTCAATGGTCAAGCGTTCATCACATCACAAAACCATGGCTTCGCTCTGGATGAGAGCACATTACCAGAACATTGGGAACCTTTATTTAGGAATGCTAATGATATGACAAATGAGGTATTTACCGGTGATCTCTGTATATATAATCTGGAGTAGTAAATTTCAGTCATTCGGTCTATGAGAAGTGAAGCCATGAACATTCGCTTTCCTGCTTGCGATGATATTGGATCAATATGAGAATTGCCTTCACAGACTTGCCTGTTATATATAGCTTACATTTTCTTACACTCGCAAAATATTCTTCCCTAGGGCATAATGCACACATCAAAACCTGTCTTCACCGCGCAATTTCACCCAGAAGCATTCGGTGGCCCAACAGACACTGAGGTATGTCACTTCAGCGAAAATGACTTTTACGAAAGTCATATATTGTATTAAGATTCATTTTATTATGGTCATTTTTTTATGGTCATTTCATGACAGTTTTCATGAAAGTGATTTATTTATCATGAAAGTAATTGATTATGGTTATTCAAAGAAAGTCGTTCATTTCATGAAAGTTATTTATCGTATAAAGTTTAATTTTATTATGGTAATTTCATGAAAGTCATTTTCATTTTATTACATAATGGACATTTTATGCGAAAGTCATTTATATACCAGGGAAGTAATTTATTTAATTATGGTAATTTCATTTGGTTACGTTTTTTTAGTTCTTATTCGATAAGTTTATCAATCTCATCCGTGATAAAACGGCGACGGTGATTTCTGCCATGTTGCCCGCACCAAAGAAAGCGGAACGTCTCGAGGTGAGCCGTATTAGCCGAGTAAAAATTTAAATATTTTTATTGGTCAAACCTTTAAGTCTGGTTTATCAAAGTTTCTGTGATCACAGTAGGAATTTTGCAAAGGTAAATTCTAAGTTTTGAAGGATTTGTAAGAAATGTTTGAGGACAAAATCTGATTTCGCAACAAAATCTGATTTCAACGAGTGTTAAGTAGAAATGTCGACACATGTTGCCTTGTGATTTGTAATTTATGTGTAAACATTTTCAATTAACATGCGTTGAAATCAGATTTTGTTGCAAGTTGCAGCAATTTTGTTGCTCGTATAACTCCAGCTTAGTGTTAAACACCGAGTCAGCTTTCTCAAACATTTCTTACAAATCCTTCAAAACGTAGAATTTACCTATGCAAAATTCTTACTGTGACCATAGAAACTTTGATAGGATAGTGTTTAACCAGGCTTTATAAATGCAATGTCTATTTGTCTTTAAGCATGGCGTAGTTCAACGGCAATTACATTTTCCACATTTAGTGGTTCCGAACTATTAGTCGTTGTTTCAATGTGTTAATCGTTTACACATACACTAAGTTGTTTACTATGTTAGCGAAATCGGTTTTTAAAATTTCCAGTTGCATTTTTGTTCAATTATTTTTCTCACTCCAGGTTTCCAAAGTGTTGGTATTAGGATCAGGTGGTTTGTCTATTGGTCAGGCTGGGGAGTTTGATTACTCTGGATCTCAAGCAATCAAAGCTTTGAAAGTATGAAGTGATGTTATTCTGTTCGTTTCATCATCTTTACATCATCATCATTACTTTCATTATGATCATCATCACTCCCACACTCATCATCACCATCATTTCACTGTCACATCATCATAATCGTAATCACCACCACACTCATGATCATTATCACCATCATTTCATTACCATCATCATCATCGCCACCATCATCATAATCACCATCATCATAATAACCATTATTTTGATCATCATCACCACCACACTCATCATTATCATCACAATAATTTATCTACCATCATCATTATCACTGTCATTTCACTAATATCATCACCATCATCATCTCCACATGCAGTAATAAAACTTTACCGAATAAATAACTTTCACATCTTCAATTTCCCTTCCAGGAAGAAGGTATTGAAGTGGTACTAATGAATCCAAACATCGCCTCAGTTCAAACAAATGCTGAAGGCGAGAAACAGGTATGAACCTCTTCATCAAAATCACTTCCACGTTCTCTGTTTAAGTAAAGGAATGCACAAGAACACTTTTCTTTCTTCAATTAATTTATGAATGAATTTTTAAAGACAAAGTTCATGATCTTTCTGTCCAGCCATCTTTAACGCTTTAATGAATTACTCTTAAAAATCGTATTACACAAAAACTAGGAGGATTTAAATAATTAACATATTATTATGTACATGTATTTTACCATAGAACAAAATTTTAATGCTATATAGAAATGGATAACTAATTGAAAAAACCCACAGCGACAACGACAGCGACAATGACAGCAGCAACAACAACGACAACGACAACGACAACGACAACGACAACGACGACAACAAAATCAAATAAACAACAACACAAATTATATATACTAATTACCAAGTTTAACTATGAGTAACTTAATTAAAGGCATAGCAATTGTCTTGAAACTTGAAATACTAGTTTGAGAGGATGGGTTTCCATGTGATGATTGTTCTCTGATAAAATGAATATTTGTATTCATTGTTATTGCATTGGATTTGGCGGAAAGGAGAGGAATTAAGGAGCCTGGATGCTCTATTTAAAGGAGATATATCGTTAGGAAGATTGATTCCAACAAGGCTTCGGTGCATCTTGTACAACATATTATATATGCCATTCATGTCAAATTCTTAAAATAACTTCTGATCTTTGATTTCCAGGCAGACACAGTGTATTTTGTTCCAATCACACCAGAATATGTTGAAGATGTTATAAAGAAGGAAAATCCAGACGGCATTTTGCTTTCAATGGGAGGACAAACTGCTCTCAATTGTGGTAAGCCTGCAAAAATGTGGAAAAGGTAACAAATGAAAACATCAATGTCGTGACTTTCGAGATGCGATGAATGAAAGTAACACAACAATAAAATCTTATTGAACATCATTTAATTTTCTTAAATTTTCAGCCTGCCCGGTGTAGATATACACTCATGCAGAGTAACATCAAAAACATTATATTCACCTGAGTACATAACATCAAAACACACAATTCTTAACACACAAAAAAAATTATTTAATTATTTAAAGTTGTCATATTTTATGAATATAAAGTTTTTTGTTAATCTAAGACTCACGTTTACTTCCTCGGCGATTTATTAGGTCAATTTTAAATCCCACACTTTAATGATGTTTTCAAAAAATATACGGAAAACCTCAACTGACGACATTACCATTCGCACAAATTCGTTTTGTGGAAGCAAGGAAAGAGTTTGATAACTTCAAAAAATCCTTTGAAGACATAACTCATTCTCTCATCTCACCATAAATGCTTTGAAAACAATTATTATTAAAAACATATGAATATAAAACCTAAAGAACTTCTAGGATTTTAAAAAATTAAATTGTTTTAAAAAATTTAGAAGTTCTTTAGGTTTTATATATCTATATGATATGTTTTTTTAAGCATTTATGGTGCATGTGTTGATGAGAGAGGAATAGACGTTATGTCTTTAAAGGATTTTTTAAATCCGACATTACCAACATTGATTAAAACGCAGAAATGAATCAAATACCTCAAAATGCTAAACCTCGTATTTCCTTCAAGGTGTGGAATTATGGAAATCTGGAGTATTTAGCAATTATAATGTACAGGTATATACGGATGCCCTTTTTGGACGTTTTAACGATATTTGTTAGACGATTTTAACAACAGTATATAATATTTTACGTGTTCATTTTTTTCATACGTATATTTTATAGATTTTACACAAATAATTATATTTCTTCTTTTAATTTAAAATTGTAATGGGCATTGAAAAGCCCTGTTGAGGAATTGCTCAATAAAGTATGTATGCATGTAAAATGTATTCGTTTTCCCTAGGTCCTTGGCACTGCTGTTAAATCTATCATAGCAACAGAAGATCGACAAATATTCGCTGATCAACTGAAGGAAATTGGAGAGAAAATTGCCCCTAGCTTTGCTGTGAATTCGGTAAGAATCATCAAGATTAATTATTCTGTCATGTTATGTCTTAGGGAGTGGTCATTAATTATGGCGGGGGGTGGCACCGAAGAAAAAAGGGTTGGATAAACAAAGTTTTGAGTGAGTAAAAGGTTGGGTAAATGAAAAACAAAACAATAAAGTTGGGTAAATGAAAAACAAAGTAATAAAGATTTATTGTCTTGATCATTTTCCGATTTGTCAGGAGGCAACTGGTGTCTCCAAAGAAAGTACATGTGCCGATAACATGAAACTTTAGACTGCAGAAAATTGCACAAGCAGTTATCAAACTCGTGTCACAGGAGTGGTAAAGGATATATGTGACAACTGAATGGTATCCTGTTGTAAAGGTTTTGGCCAGGGGTCAGGGGTGGGTATTTTTTTATTGATATTTGAGATTGGGTAAAAAACATTTCAGTTGTGACTTTTTAATGATTGGATCAGAAAAACGTTTACCAAGAAAAGCATTTCTATTCAGT